>PJEM01010059.1:0-65877 GCA_004023845.1 Helogale parvula | reverse complement strand
TTGCTCACAGGCAAATGTAGAAAGCTAAAAACATTCCTTAAAACATAATAATGGCACAGGGAAACACCATTAAAAGTCCTTCAGCCTCATTAGCCCTGGTTGAGTGTAGTTGAATGTTTATGGGAAATCAAAATGAGGTCCTGAGGGCTTCCTACCTTTCTTCTTCCTGGGAGAGAGGAAATAGATGAGGCCCGAGGGGTAGAGCGGCCAATTCCCTTCCTGCATATGACTGAGCCAGGGACTCACTAACACAGTGAGTGTGTGACAGTATTGATTGGGTTTATGGAGGGCTTAGCACCCCGAATCTTGCCTTTTATTTCTACAGACCAAGAACGAGCATATTTCCCAGGTGAACGTCAGGACTGAAGAGCCTGCTCTTCGACACATGAAGTAGGAACATCAGTGTCGGTCTTACATGGATAGAGCTTGTCCATTGGCCAGCTCGGTCTTCCATGTACAGTCATTCTGTCTGGACCTGTCCTGGGAGAAGGGAGGACAGTGTGCAGCATGCTCTCCGTTATGACCCTTCAAGTACTATCATTCATAGTTGCTGCTTGCTTTGATTTTTCCCTACAGACCTCAACCCCAACTTTCAATCCTTCTCCTTATTCATCTTAAAGTTGGGTGAGCTGAGATGGGAGAAGGGCATGCTGCGAAGGGCAAAGCATTGTTGAGAGCCACAGACATACTAGAGTCTGGGTCCTCACACCTCTCACCCCACCCCCACATGGACGAGAGCACTGCTGGGAGGGGAATGGAATGATAACACTAGTTAAGTGGCCTGGGACACCTAATGGACCTGTGCCCTGTCTCCTAGATGACAAGAGATGACTCCCAAGTGACTGGAGGTGCTCATCAAAGTTCACTGGAGTTGCAGCGAAGGGACTGTTGGGGAAGACGAGGCAGGACATTGGTGTCCAGAGCTCAGCAATGTCTGTTGCATGAGTGAGATCTCCACAGGGTAAGGTTTCTCCGGAGGGTCTCAGAGAGCCCCCAGCCCCTGCCATTCGCAGCCTGGACAAGGACTGATGCTGTTGACTCAGAGAAGGTTCCCCGCTCTAAGCCAGTGGCTCCCTGACTGGATTCTGATCCACAGTGAGACCAGACTGAGTGGAAGTGTTGAGAAAATTTGGACAGGATAATTTCCACGTATGTTGAACGTAATAATTAAAATATTGGACTTCTGTTTCGCATGACTTCCTTTTTTGTATTATTTCTCATGTCATTTTTATTATATTTTGCAAAAAAAAAGTCTGCAATGGATTCACAAAAAAGCAGAAGGAGATGTCTCTTGCCATTTTTTTTTTAAGATTTAGATCGTTAGAAAGTCCTGCTGGAGTCTGTGACTTAGATTCTATTCTTTTCTCTTTCTCTTTCTGGGGGCTTGTGCTTAACTGCAGACAACACAACTATTGCGTTGTGTTGTGTGATGCTAAGTCTAAAGAAAAGCAGTCACCAAGGACCTAAAGAATGGAAAGTTCTGGGCTTTTTTTTTTTTTTTTTAAGAGACTAAGTTGCCACATCAGACAAAGTTTAGCCAGGTTGCTTCTGTTGGCGCTGCCCACACCACCATCACCTGGACACCACTCACAGGCTGAGCTGTTGCTGCCTGACGTCTCCATGTGCCACCACAGTGACGTTCCAGTCACCGATTTGTCTATGCAAAATCCAAGGTGAGAGCATGGCTGGCAAAACCATTTACACATTAATGTCTGGCATTTGCCCCCCTCCCTTCCCTTGTGGGACCTGTGTCTCAACATTCCACAAATGCTACCCATAATGGGACACTTAGGAATCACAAGTATCTGTTATCATCTAGGCCTTTGGCTGCCCAGCATTCCACACATCCTTTCCCCATATGTAAGCCCCCCATGCCTTCCACACATGCCCTGCCTCCTTCTCCAGCTCAGAGCATTTCCAGTTAACACATCCAGCTCCGAGTCCAGGACATCAGGGTGACACCCTTTGCTCTCCCTTCTTCTTGCCCTGAGATCCTTCCTCTGGGTTTAGAGAGAAGCAACGAAATAGAAAACCCTGAAAAGAAGAAAATCACAAGGCTGCAAATACTCATCATGTGACTAATTAGCCTCTAAAAAATTGTGGTGTTTTTCATTTCATTTACGGTCTTTTGAACATCAGCCTGCACACCTGAGATGATGAGTTCTATGGTATCGTTTTCTGGATAACCTACCTGTGCATGAGTTGATAATAAAAAATTACATAATGACAGGCTGTCTGAATTTTTCTTTCAATTCCATGGGTTTTCACAAGGTAACAAACTTCCTTATTATTTCTAGAACCTTGAACAGCTTTACGTTTGGGTACTGCGGGACTCCTTGTGTTTTAAATGGAAGAGGGAGAGGCAATTTTGTGCAGTGAACTTTCCACATCTCTTCCAGCAATATTCTTTTCTGGAATGCACGTGAGTTCAGAAGTAAGACCAACTGGCTAGAGCTGTGGGTCTTTATTTGCATAAACAATAATATCTACTTCATGAGAAGTAGAGATTAATACTGCTAATTCAACCAGTGATTCGCTGTTTGCCAGATACTTTTCTTAGGGGTTCACATGAGTATCTCGTGTAATACTCGCAACCTGATGAGTGCATACTTTTATCTCTATTTTATAACCAATCTCCTAAAAGAACGGTAGCACCAGAGCTCAAACTCTGACAGTCTGACCCCAGAGTCCCTACTCTTTAAGTTATTCAAATATTCAATTCTTTCTCATATTGACCAAAGATCTGCTTTCACTGTGAATCCTGATGAGGAAATTGAAATTTTATATATTGTGTAGATGACCTACGGAATCACTGGGGAAAGACTAAGGTGTTCCTTCAAGTTTAGTATCTTCCCCAGAGATAAAAGTGCAGAGTTTAGCATTAAGAAGACGAAATCTTGGAGGCACCTGGGTGGCTCAGTTGGCTGAGCACCTGACTCTTGATTTCAGCTCAGGTCATGATCTCATGGTCTTCAGATCAGGCCCTGAGATGGGCTCTGCTTCAGAACTCTCTTTCTCTGTCCCTCTCCCCTGCTTGTGCACATTCTCATAAAGTAAAATACTAAAATAAAATAATAAAATAAGAAAGAAAACTAAGCCTTGGTGCTCTGGCTCCTTTGTCACCCCTGTCTTCCTTCCCTAGCCCAGCTGCTACAGTTTGATATGTCACAGTTAAACGTCATGGAAGAAACAAGGCTGGGTTCACTCCAGTGTTCTCATTTCCGGTTTCAAAGGAAGGTTCTGCGTTAAGCTGAGCTGTGTGTGCCTACCAGCAAGAGGATCCCAGGTAGTGGAGAATTTAGCTCTGGGGCCTGGATACCGCTTCTAGGGAGCACCTGAAAATTCCTGCTTGGGGTCATTTTCACCTGGTGGTTGTTTCTCCCAAGAGCAAGTCCTTCCAAGGAAGCAAATGACATAAATGTTCCAGAGCAGGACCTGGCAAGTTAGAGGGTACAGCATGAAAAGATAAGACATGTAGATGGGGTAGGAAATATGAAGGGCAGATCAAAAGCATCTTCAGAGAATAGGGGAGAAATTTGACCATAAAACGTAAGGCCAAACGATCTGACAAAATACTCGCACAATGAACTAAGAAGAACAACATTGGTTTGAGAAAGATAAGAACTAAGAGTACACAAAATTATGAAGAAAAGGAATTATATAATACTCAGCAGGAATCTGTCTTCTTTCATCAATAAGCTTAAATAATTTAAAATAAAACTTAAAGGGGCACCTGGGTGGCTCAGTTGGTTGAGTGTCTGACTTCGGCTCAGGTCATGATCTCATAGTCAATGAATTCAAGCCCCGCTTCGGGCTCTGTGCTGACAAGTCAGAGCCCAGAGCCTGCTTTGGATTCTCTGTCTTTCTCTCTCTGCCCCTCCCCTGCTTACACTCTGTTCTGTCTCTCAAAAATCAATAAACATTAAAATTTTTTAAAAATAAAATTTAAAATATCTTTCAGCACCCCATTCTTCCTCCCCATTTTTGGAATGTCTTCCTTTTCCAGAATGATCCAGACCAGGCCCATCCACTGGTTTATCTTCAAGTGTCTACAGAGGTCTCATCTTCAACAGCTTGTGTCTCTCAATAACTGCTGAATGAATGAACAAAGAAAGCTTTCATATATAAAACAAATAAGCTCTTTTCCCTTCTGTGCACCATGCTCAGATTCTCTGCTTTTGAAAATTCCTTCAATGTAATCATGACATCCATCTTTAACCTACGGACATCTGCAACAGCCACTACCCTCACATTCACTTTATCACTCTCTGGCAATTAATAATTTGTCACGCATGCTACGTAATATATGTATACTCTATCATATATAGTTTATTTGGTGTGTTTTTGTATGAAAATTGTATCGGTTTTTAAAAATTGTTTTAATGTTTTATTTATTTTTTGATACAGAGAGAGACAGAGCATGAGAGGGGGAGGGGCAGAGAGAGGAGATAAAGAACCAGAAGCAGACTCCAGGCTCTGAGCTGTTAGCACAGAGCCTGATGTGGGGCTCGAACCCACGAACGTGAGATCTGACCTGAGCCGAAGTCGGAGGCTTAACCGACTGAGCCACCCAGGTGCCCCAAATTGTATCATATTCTGTGTAGTTTTTTGCAGAATTTTTTTTCACTCAGCATTATGTTGAGGGGATTTGCTTATGCTGTTGTGTGTGGTAGAGGTCATTTAGTTTTGCCTGCTGAAATACAGTCCTCTGGGCAAATATACCACCTTTTACTTATTCTCCTATCAGTGGACTGTTTCCAGCTTGTTAGTTTCTTTTCTTAAACTGAAAACATTGCTGTTTAGAAGATTTTCTATCCATGTCTCCTTATACACTTGTGCAAGAATATCCCTGGGCCAGTACCTACAAGTAGGATTGCTGGGTTAGATTTACAAAACAATAGAATGATGTTTTCTGAAGTGGGGCAGGTCCGATGGAGTGAACCAGTTCACACTCCCTCAAAATACATGGATCCAGCTAACCCCCTTTACACTTCTCTGTGTTCGCCAGTCTAGACGGTACTTGGTAGTGTAGACCTGATTTGCGCTCACCAGGTGGTGAAAATGGATGAGCATCTTTTTATGGTTCTTGGCCTTTTATGCTGCAAACTTCTTCTCCAAAAATTCACATTCACTCAGAACTTCAGACCTAATTTGAAAATAAGGTTTTTGTAGGTGTAGTTAGTTATAGTAAGGTCATAGTGGATTCGGATAAGTCCCAAATGCAATGACATGTCCTTATAAGAGAGCCATGCAAAAACAGACGCATACAAAGGGAGGATGGCCCTGTGAAGGCAGAGGCAGAAATTGGAGACATGTCTACAAGTAAAGGGATGTCAAAGATTGCCAGCAAAACCTGGAAGCTAGGAAGAGACAAGGAAGATTTCCTCTCAAGAGCTTTCAGAGGAACATGGTGCTAACTGGCACCTTGAATTTTTTCCCATGGGTCAAATTTTTAAAAATCTCTCTGGCAAGTCTTAATATGCCTTCATTATTTAAATTTCTTTAATTACTATAGTCATATATAAGTCTTGATATCTACTAGGAAAATTGCCTCACCCTATTCATTTAATCTGGGCGTGCATGATACATAGCAAATGATGCCAGTGTCCTGCTAATATTCCTTTGGATTCCTTTACATTCTCCAGTTTGCTGCCAGTTTTTTTCTGGAACCACTTCCTACTATATCATTTTTACCTGTATCCCGTGTCTCCCTGTCTCAGAGTCTTCTGAAGAACTATTTTAACACTTTGATATTCCACATACATTTTGGAATATCTTTTCAGTTTACATGAAAATCCTGTTGAGATTTTGTTTGGAATTGTACACAATATATGGATAAGTTTGGGGGAGAATTATGTCCTTGTGATATTTTATTTTTTTACATATGACTGAAATATTTGCTTATCAGTCTTTTTTAATAACTTTCAGCAAAGGTATTATTCTTTCTTGAGTAAGATCTTAAACCTATTTTATAAGATTTATTTCTAGGTACCCTATAGCTTTCATTGCTATTATAAATGGTGGGGTTTTGTTTTGCTTTATTTTAATTTTGCTTTCTAACTGTTGCTAGTGGATACAAATGCAATAGATTTTTAATCCTGGTCTCCTCTTCCTCCTCCTCATCCTTGTTGTTGTTATTATTATTATTATTATTTTGTATGCCTGGTAATCTTTGGCTGAGTTCTGGACATTGTAACATGAGAAATGTGTTTCAGAACCCCTTTCTCAGTCTATTGAAGCCTACAGACTTCTTCTTAGAAAAACTTTTGTTTGTTTGTTTATTACTTGTTTTGAGAGAGAGAGGAAGCAGAAGCAGGGGAGGGACAGAGAGATAGGGAGAGAGAGAGAATCCCAAGCAAGCTCTGCATTGTCAGCACAGAGCCCAACACGGGGCTCAAACTCATGAACTGTAAGATCATGACCTGAGCTGAAATCAAAAGTCAGACACTTAACTGTCTGAGGCACCCAGGCATCCCTTAAAAAGAATATTTTTAAATGAAGAAAATGACATACATGGAATTACAAAGTAATCAATTATACTTAATTGTTACCCAAAGGATCTGGGGGTCCATGGACTCCAGGTTAAGAACAGTATAGAAGTTCTAGATGATGTCATTTTCCCCAGAAGGGATTCACCGGAAACTTTGGTGTGGTAGGTAGAGTTGAATCTGATCACCTTTATCCAACCATGAATTAGGCTGATCTGAGACTAAATTGCAATTTTGGAAAGCTCCATCTAGCTGTGGTTTGCTGCACCCTGCCAGGGTGCATGCACCCTTCCAGGGTTCCCAAGATCAGAACTTTGGTGTCCTTTCCAACAAAGAGAAATCACAACCACCTGGTGTTTTAGGGAATAATATATTTGGCAGAAGCAGATACATTTCCACACATAATAACCTCAGACAGATTGTAGATATCAAGACATTTCATCACAGGGTTCTGACATTTAAGAACTCAGGAGTTTGGAGTTTTGTTGGTGTTCAGAGATATGCCAGGCTTAATAAGCCAAATAAATTATTCTTTAGTTTTCTGCCGAAAATGCTGTAAATAGCATTTTACAAGTTCCGTCTGTCATCTTTTTGTGAGGAACGTTAACTCTTCCTCTAGCATAAGATTTTTCTGAAGGAAAGAGCATTTCTAAATATATTTGTTAATTACCAAATAACAGCACAAATGTAAGATTAAAGATCAGTTACCTTCTGTCTTTTCAGTGATCCAAAAATTGTTTTAAGATAGTTTAAAGGTCTAATTCTGACCTGATAGTTCATTTACATTGGGTTTTAGCAACAGAAAGGGTTATGTAATAGTGCAGCCTCCTTTTACCAAATAGAGATCTGAGTTTTTTTTTTAAAGTCTCACTATTTAAATTTAAATATTGAATGATTAAGAAGAAATTTCTTTTTTAAATGTTTTTTATTTTTAGTTTTTGAGAGACAGAGAGAGACAGTGAGAGCAGGGGAGGGTCAGAGAGAAAGGGAGATACAGAATGTGAAGCAGGCTCCAGACTCTGAGCTAGCTGTCAGCACGAGCCTGATGCGGGGCTCGAACCCACGAACTGTGAGATCATGACCTGGGCGGAAGCCGGACGCTTAACCGACCGAGCCACCCTGGCGTCCCGAGAAGAAATTTGTTAGACACTTTATTTTGTTAGAGTAATTTTAGATTCATAACAAAACTGAGGGGGAGGCACACAGATTTCCTCTATACCCCCTGCCTCACACACACACAGGCTTCCCCATTACCAACATCCCCTATGAGAGGGTACATTTATTATCCCTGATGAACCTGAATTGACACATCATAATCACTCACAGTCCACAATTTACATTAGAGTTCAGCGTTGGTGTTATACATTCCATGGGTTTAGGCAAATGCATAATGACGTATAGTCATCATTATAGAATCACACAGAGTATTTTCACTGTCCTAAAAGTCCTCTGTGTATTGCCTCTTCCTGCCTCCTCCAAATTCCAGACAGACACTGGCTGTTGGTTTTTTTGTTTGTTTTTGTTTTGTTTTGTTTTGTTTTGTTTCCTGTCTCTATAGTTTTGCCTTTACCAGAATATCATATCGTTAAAATCACACAGTATATAGCCTTTTTAGATTGGATTCTTTTACTTAGTAATTTGTATTTAAGGTTACCCATGTTTTTTCAAGGCTTGACAGTTCATTTCTTTCTAGTGCCGAATAATATTCTATTGTCTGCATGTCCCACAGTGTATTTATCCATTCACCTACCAAAAGACATCTTGGTTGCCTCCAAGGTTTGGAAATTATAAGTAAAGCTATACCCATGTGCAGATTTTTTGTGTGGACGTATGTTTTTAACTCTTTTGGCTAAATACCCTGGTGTGTAATTGCTGGATTGTATGGTAAAAGTATGTTTAGTTCTGTAAGACACTCCTAAATCGTCTTCCAAAGTGGACGTGCCGGTTTGTATTCCTACTAGCCATGAGTGGGAGTTCCAGTTGCTCTATGTTCTCACCAGAATTTGATGCTGTCAGTGGTCTGGATTTTGGACATTCTAGAAGGTGTAGCAGCATCACATTGTTGTTTTAGTTTGTATTTCCTTAATGACATGATGTGGAGCATCCTTTTATATACTTATTTACCACATGCATATCTTTTTTAGAGAGATGTATGTTCTCTAAGGCCATTGGTCCATTTTAAAATCAGGTTGTCTGTTTTCTTATTGTTGAGTTTTAAGAGTTCTTTTTATATTTCGGATAAATCCTTTATCAGAGTTCTCTTTTGCAAATATTTTCTCCACAACTCTATGGATTATCCTCTCATTTTCTTGACACTGTCTTTTACAAAGCACGTTTTTAATGGTAATGACATCCAGTTTACCAATTATTTATTTCATAGATCATGCAAGAAGGGTTTTTCCTTTCTGATATTTTTTATAATTTTTTTTCTTGTTAAAAAAGAGTAATGGAGCACCTGGGTGGTTCAGTTGGCTGAGCACCTGTTTCTTGATTTCAGCTCAGGTCGTGGTCCTGCGGTAGTGGGATCAAGCCCCACAGGGCTCCATGCTGAGCTTGGAGATCCTGCTTGGGGGCCTCTCCCTTTCTCCTTTTGTTCCGCTTCCTTGCTTGTACATGCTCTCGTGCTCTATCTGTCTCTATCTCAAAAAAGCATACAACAATCAATATAGTACAATATTCTCCATATTATTTTATTTCACTTTCTTCAGGTCAGCTGGAAGAAAAATACAGTCCGCCATAGTACGTAGCTTTAAAGTTTTCATTATAACTCTCTACCTTATCTATTCAAATACACTCAAACATTTATACCATGCACTGTGAAAAGCATAAATACAGAGAGTGTTTTGTACCATGCCTGAGTGTAAGTAGTATGGGATTTCTCCCTAAGCTAAGTGTATCAGTAAGTCATGAATCAAACACAAGACAAAACAATTTTTTATGTTTATTTATTATTGAGACAGAGAGAGACAGAGCATGAGCAGGGGAGGGGCAGAGAGAGAGGGAGACACATAATCCAAAGCAGGCTCCAGGCTCTGAACTGTCAGAGGCACAGACACGGGGCTCAAACCTACGAGCTGTGAGATCATGACCTGAGCTTAAGTCAGATGCTTAATCGACTGAGCCACCCAGGCACCCCACAAAATATTTTTTTTGAATAAAACGTTTATTTTCCACAAAATTATGTATAATTTTACAAAAAAATTCTGAAAAACTTAGAAATTATTTTCAATTTCAGCAGACATGTGCGTTTTGAGGTTTATGGTTTAGTGATGTTTTCATCTCGAGGTGCATAGAGAGTGGGTGGCGGGCATCTTGACCTTCTCAGTGCTGGGGCCCCTAAAGGTCTCAGCATAGTTTGAGTTAAAGCTTTGACTTTACAAATTTGAGAAGCCAAGAACACTTCATTCATTCACCTTGCTTGCGTCTTTCCAACACACCCTCTGAAATTCCTTGAGCCAGGGATCAGAAATTCAAGAAGCATGGGGACAGATCTGAAGCAGAGAGCATGGTGGTTTTGAAGTGATCACTCTCTTCCCAAGAATTTGGACAGGGGAAAGAAGGGTCATACAAAAGTTCTTCCATGGTATAAGGATTGCTGTGGTCAGTTTGAGGGATTCTAGGCTGATCAAAGAAGAGACAGGACCACAGAATGGTGGTGTTGTGCAGCTAGCTGTACTGAGTGGCACTTGGTCCTGTTGCTTGCAGGGAGGTCCTTCTCCACGGGAGACCCTCCAGACACGGCAGACACTGGGCCACCACCCAGAAAGGCAAGAGTGCATGGGAGGTCTCAGGGCAGAGGGGAATCAGAGAGAGGGCGTGTGTGTCCAGGTGATGTCAGTCAGCAGCGGGGCTGGGGGAGAGCTTCCAAGGGCAATAGCAAATACCCATGACAGCTAACTGTATGTGTCAACTTGACCAGATCACGGGATGTTCAGATTTTGGTTACACATGGTTCTGGGTGTTTCTGGATAAGATTAGCATTTGAATTGATAGATTGAGTGAAGCAGACTACCCTCCCCAATGTGGATGGGCCTCAGCCAATCTGTTGGAGGAGAATTTGCTCACTGCCTGTCTACAACTTGGGATAGTGTCTTCTCCTGCCTTTGGACTTGCATTTGACCTGGAAGTTACACCACTGGCTGACCTGGGTCTCCAGGTTTCCAACTGCAGGCCTGGAACTTCTCAGCCCCTGTAATTGCATGAGCCAATTCCTTTAAGTGACTGACTGACTGACTGAAGAAATAAATTAATTAGGAAATCTCTTATTGGTTCTGGTTCTCTGGGGAATCTTGACTGATACAGGGTCTTAAATATAGCTTCAGGGTTTTCTTATCCATGGCTAGCAGGTGCTATGCGCAGTTTCACAGAGTACATAAAGGAAGGTGGCTCTAAATGGTGAAAAATAATGTTTGCTGGGACTATGTGCAAAGCAGCTGAATGTAGGAACTTTAACTTGGGGTTTGAGCTAACAGTCCTGGCTTCCATGAAGAAGAAAACAACATGGGGGCCCACCTGTATAACATCTGTGGAGAGTACAGAGTAGGGTCCTTAAGGGGCGCCTGGGTGGCTCAGTCGGTTAAGTGTCTGACTTCAGCTCAGGCCGTGATCTCAAAGTTTGTGAGTTCAGGCCCAAATCGGGCTCTGTGCACTGACAGTGCGGAGCCTGCTTGGGATTCTCTTTCTCCCTCTCTCTCTGCCCCTCCCCAGCTCATGCTCTCTCCTCTCTCTCTCTGTCCCTGAAAATAAATAAACTTTTTTTTTTTTTAAAAGAGGAGGGTCCCTAATGAGTAAATCTCTTAATAGCAAATCATGCTTTCCCTAATTCTGGAGTCTTCTCTGTTATGGACGGCAATGAGTTGGGGGGGTCTCACGTTTCATGTGAACTCTCCTCACCTTGCCTGTCTACACCACACCAGCTCAGTGAGCCAACCAAGGGGCTCAAGTAACCATGGCAACAGTAACAAAAATAATTGCATCTTCTCAGACTGTCTACGGCCTTCCTTTTCCCTGGCTGAGTCCCAGCCGGCTCTGTGGCTCCCCTTGGCTGGCCGCCACTTCAATGCATCTATGAGAGCCACTGGTGTGTTTGCTTAATAACGGTTTTTATTTTTATAATTAAGATAGTCAATGCTTATTTTAGAGGATCTAAGAAGTAGAAAAACATAAAGGGAGATTTAAAAGTGACCCATACCAGAAATAACTACTAACATTTTTATATACTTCCTCTTAGTCTCTCTTAAGGCATATTTATAAGTATTTGACATCATTCTTGTTTTGGACTCAGCTTCTTCCACCTTAAATTAAATTATATGATTTGCCTGTGTCATTAAATATGTCTTAGAAACATAATTTTTATTTTCATTTTTAAAATCTGTAAATATTTTTGAGAGAGAGAGAGTGCACGCACAAGTGAGAGAGAGAGTGAAAGAAAGAGAGAAAGAGAGAGTGCCTTCAGCAGGCTCAATGTTTAGCACAGAGCCTGATGCAGGGCTCAATCCCATGACCCGGGATCCAGACCTGAGCCAAAATCAAGAGTCAGATGCTCCACTGACTCAGCCACCCAGGTGCCCCGGAAGCCTCATTTTTAACAATGGCAGCATAAAATTATACTCTGCGGTTGTAGCGTAATTTGTCTGATTGTCTGCTGTTCAGTTTGGTTCCCTATTTGCCCGCTGACAAGGTTCAGTCACTCCGGGACCCTGGCTGCCCCCGAGTCGTGTTGCTCCAGAGGAGGATGGAAAAGGCTCTTTCCCCCGTCAGTGTTCATACTTTTAGACAGGGAAGATGATGAACAGTGTTCTCTCAGTTTCTTTTTGCATCTCTCATCTTACAACATTTTGTTAACTTCATCCTACCAAGAAGGTACAAACCTCTTCTGAGAAATACTGAAGCTGCCAACACCAATGAGCCAAGCTGCCGGGGAAGAGGGCGCAGAGCTGGGCTGAGTGACAGCTCAGGAGGCGGGTCGCTAGCTGAGGCACCATCTCGACAAGAACACTGTGAAGATGTTTCACCTTGAACTTACGCCAAAATCCACAACGGGTCATTTCACACCCATGAGGACGGCTGTTGTCAAACACGTGGAAACTAACCGGTGTTGGTGAGAATGTGGAGAAATTGGAACTGGAATGAGCCAGAAAAGAGTTTGCCTGCCCGACGTGCAGCAAGGCAGGAGAAGCCTGACACTGGGCTTTTCCAGTGAGGAAAGGGTATTTATTGGTGCGGTGCCACCAGGAGAACTGGGGTTCGCTCGTGCTCTAAGTCTCAAACTCCTGATGGCTCATGAGGCGGGGTTTTAAGGACAAAATTTAGGGGAGGGGCCTCCAGAGAAGGTGGATGCCCTCAGCTGGAGGCCCATGAAGTCATGTTAACAGATTTTACTGATGGTATCACTTTGTCGCATCCCACGGAGTTCTGTTCTATGTCAAGACCCTTGGAACACAAAAAATATCTTTATTTCTCATGTTAGAGATTTCAGTAGGTACATTTTGTGATAATGTGGTTAGGATAGTGCTATCAGTTGCACAGATGCACTTAAACTAACCACTTGTTTTTTTTTTTTTTTTTTTGGTCAATTTGTTTATTTCGAGAGAGGAGAGAACATGAGCAAGGGAGGGGCAGAGAGATGGGGAGAGAGAGAGAGAGAGAGAGAGAGAATCCCAAACAGGCTGCTCTCTCAGCACAGAGCTTGATGCAGGTCTTGATCTCATGAAGCATGAGATCATGACCTGAACTAAAATCAGGAGTTAGACACTTAACCGACTGAGCCATCCAGGCGCTCCCGAACTCACCACTTGTATGTGCGTTAGCTAGCGGGGTTGCGTTCTTTCATATTCCCTTGAATGATAAGCAAGCATTCCTGTCTCCTGGGCCTGGGTCTGCACGTTCCTTGCCAGGTCCAGCAGTGCCCAGGGTGGTATGAGACAGACACTGGTTCCAGAGCCCTGCTGCACTGGTGGGGGAGTGCAAAATGGTCCGGCCCCTGCGGAAAACAGTATGGCACTTCCTCAACAAGCTAACCTAGAGCTAGCATATGGCCCCCAACTCCACTGCCAAGTATGCACCCGAACTGGATTTGGGTACAGAAGAAATCAGGGACTCAAACAGGTATTTGTACACTTAGTTCCTAACAGCATTATTCACAAGATCCAAAAAGTGGAAATGACCCAAATGTCCATCAAGAGATGAACAGACAGGGGTGCTTGGGTGGCTCAGTTAGCAAAGCGTCTGACTCCCGATTTTGGCTCAGGTCATGATCTCACGGTCATGAGATCGAGCCCCCTGTTGGGAGCTGTGCTGACAGCACAGAGCCTGCCTGAGATTCTCTCTCTTCCTCTCTCTCTGCCCCGCCCTGCTTGCACCTGCTCTCAGTCTCTCAAAATAAATAAATAAACATTTCTAAAAAAAAAAAAAGAGAGAGACAAATGGATAAACAAATGTGGTATATCCATACAATGGAATATTATTCAGCTTTAAAAAGAAATGCAGTTCTGACACAGGCTACAATCTGGATGAACTATGAAACATTCTGCTAAGTGAAAGAAGCCAAAATGACTGTATGGTTCCACTTGTACGAGGCCCCTCGAATAGGCAAAGCCATGCAGGCTGAAAGTAGAGTGGTGGGTGCCAGGGGCGGGGTGGGGAGACACGGGGAGTCATGGTCCAGTGGCTCTACTTTCAGTTTGAGAAGACGAAGCTCTGGAGATGGATCGTGGTGACGGGTGTACAATCCCGTGAACGTACTAATGCCATGAGCCGTACACTCAAAAATGGCTAAAACAGTAAGTTGTGCGTTATGTATCACTTTACCACAACACGCACGTGTGTGCACATGTGCGCACACCCAGGGGTGCACACGCACACACACGCACAATGGGTACACACCACAGGCTGGGAGCCTGAGGCAGGAGTCTGGGAGGAGACTGAAAGCTTGGCACAGAAGCCCTGCTTACCACAAGGGGCACCGGCACAGGCGCCGTGTCTGCCTCGCTAGAGTCACCTCCCTCGCATGTGACACAGGGCTGAACTAGGAGGTGTTCAAGGTTTGTCCCGTGGATGGGCTGTGTTCGACAGGGTGAGCCCGGGCACGGGAATCACAGGGAGCCCTCTGGGCCCGTCCGTAAGTTGTTGTCTGCCGACAACCCCTCCTGCACTCAGCTGTGCGATGCCAGGGCTCTGCGAACGCCTGATGCTTGGCTAGTGGCTTCCGCTGGGCTTCTGCCGGCTGGGGGCGCTAGGGGGAGGCCGTGGAGATTATGAGCCTTCCCCTCAGGGTAACCCTTCACCCATCCCTGCGTGGTTTTCTCCATGTCACCATGGATGCCCGTATCTGTCTTGTGTGTCCCCGCCTCGTCCCCGGTGTGGACTCCCTGAGGCGGGATCAGTGTGTCTCCTTCGCCGCACTAGAAGAGGGCCTGCTATACCACAGGTGCTCAAGATGGTTGGCTCCGAGCTTCTGGACTTCCACAGAGCACAGGCCGGAAAAGCACCGGATTAGAGGGTCTTCTGCGGTCTGTCTACACTACGTGGCCACATCAAGCTGAGAACATGAATCCTTCTCTCCAACAACCGGCCTACTCGGGCAAAAGCGAGTCGCCACGCTCCACAGTGTGAGAACACCCACCTCGATATTCTACTCATGTCAGCAGAAAACAGTTGGCTCCCAGACCGTCAGAGGCGTCTCCGTCTCTCTACACCAACGTGGGAACTTGGCATCTACTTAAAAAAAGAAAAGAGCTTTCTGGTGGGACATTTCAAATATAGACAGGCACTGAGAAAATAGCACGTCATGGATTCCCGTGACGTCAGTGCTCAGCTTCAGCAGTTGTCCACATGCCACAGCCGTGTCTCTGCACCCCTGCTCCGCTTCAGATGGTGCTCCTTGGTGCTGAAGTGTGTCTAAGCAGATCTCAACACTGTGCAGGTAAGCACGTGGACATGGGGGAGAGAGGGACACCCTTGGGTCAGCTATAGAAAGCCAGCTGGTGACTTTACCATACAGTGGTGGCTCCTCAGCCTGATGGCCGGAGACAGCTAAGTCTGGGGTTCAAGGACCCCATCACTTGGGGAGGGAGTCAGTGGCTGCTTCACTTGCTCATGTAGATCGCACACATCTCTCGCTGCGTCTGGTCTCACTTCATCAGATACAACCACGCTTCACAGTACCCACAGCATCTTAGTGGCTAATTGGTGAGAAACGACAAGAGGCTCTGTGGCCAGCGCGTGAGGACGCGTCCTGACCAGTATCTCCAGACTGGACAACAGGGAAGCTACTGTCCCTGGAATATCAGATGTGGTTTTCCAAGCATCACTACAAGGAACAGAGGTCTCCACTTGGAAAATTATCGAACAGCAATAGGACATGCACGAAAGCTTTGAGGTTGAAAACTGGAAAAAAAGAAAAGAGAGAGATCGTCATGAACTTAAAAGACTGTTTTGACAAAAGGAAAAAAGAAAAGATTCACATAAAGGACGTGGAGGGAGGGCCCTGAGGCTCTCCCACGCAGCCCGCGGCTTGACTTAGTGCCAAAGATGCTGATTTCACAGATGCTGGCAAGGAGCAACTCTGTTCCTTAGCTCCGTCTCCCGAATAGTCTCCTCAGAACATGTAACAGAATCTGTGTTGCTGCTCATCTGAACTCAAGCGCGATCTCTTTTTCTGGTGCCGCGTCTTTTTTTCCTTCTGGGACTTACCTGAAAGGCAACCCACTACCAGGGTTTCCAATCCGTTGGTAAGTTCTATGCAATGACTGGCCAGGGTCACCCTGACATTGGCACGGGCAGGTGTTTTATGTCTGATCATGCCGCACGGGTTTCAGCGGGCCACTGAGAAACCTTCTTTGCCGAACGATCAATGATTGCAATCTTCCTACCTCTCCATCTAGACAGGCCCTGGGCCAGGCGGAGCACCACTGGGCTGCAGGGCGGAGCTGGGCCGACTGGGAGAAGGCCACAGGTGGTCAGTGGACACCAAGGAGGCAGGCGACCCAACAGAGGTGGTGATGGAAATAGCCCGTGGGGGGTTGGAATCTAGGTTGTGGGTCTAGGAGTGGAGAAGGAGGGGAAGGAGGAGAGAGAGAATGGCTCTCTGGGCTGCTTGGTCCCTTTCTTAATTACCTGAGAGAACGTGGCCATGAGGCATACAGACCTTGGCCCCTTTGCCTGAGTCTGCCTTCTGGCTACTGACTCCAAACAAGTGCCTCGCCCTCTGTGACTCAGTGTCCTTATCTGTGGAATGGGGGTGATTATAATAGTGTTCAACCCATAAGTGAGATTGTGAAGATTAAATGCTACGACGTGGAAAACACTGGTACCGTGGCACGCAGTCTGTGCTGTGCGGGTCAGTCATTGTACTCTAAGCCCTCAGGGCCTTGGCCATGGGTGAGAGGCAGCTGTGGATGCAGAACTGGCTCAGACCAGCACCCGTGCATTTACAAACACCTGAGCCATGCTCTCACCCATGCAAGCCATTTCCCTTGCTCCCCAGGGTGAGGTTGCTGGAAGCAGTTATTTAATTCTAGGCAGGAGAAGCGAAGAGTCAGACAGCCAGACCTGGCATCGTACTGATTTTCTCTCCTCCATTTGCAACCTCCGTCCTCCTCTGCCCCCCTGGCCTTTGTGGAACGGGGGCCACCCCCGAGAGCACGCCTGCTGAAGTAAAAAGGAGAAGGCAACGCAGGAAGCAAATTCCAGAAGCTGTTTTCCGAGGGCCTGACCGGCGACAGGCCATCTAGTGCCCGGACGGGCTCATTCCATGAAGCAGCTTCTCCAAGGGCACCAGAGTCACCATGGGGTCAGGAAGCCACTTACACACCTACCGCTGCCCTCGGACTCTCCCGGAGCTCCTGGAGCAGAGCTGGGCCCGACAGAAATCACACGAGGGAAGGAGGCACACTGGAGCCCCCACCTGAGTTACGGCCCCTGGGCCCCGGCCCTCCAACTGCAGGTCCTCCACTTGTTATTGACACTGAAAAGAGGACGTTTGATGCTAGAAGCTCAAAGCCATCTTCCAGTGAGAGAGTCTACACTGCCATCTTTTATATGAAAAGACCCCTAAGAGTTTATACACTCGAGAAGAGAGGGGGTGGGGAGAGAGTGGAAGCCAAGCGCTGAAATGCTTTTTCTCTTTCTTTAACAGGTTCATGTTTTCTGTTCTGTTGCTGTTGATTGTGGGAGTAATTCCATGTCCCAAGTACGCACAGACCAGTCGGACATGTTTTACAGGGCAGCCCAATGGGCACTTCTCGTCCAAGTAACAAGTTTGATTCCACTCTCGGATTTTTTTTAAACTTGTGTTTATCTTCGCTAATTACTTCTCTTTAATTTTAATGCTTTCTTTCTGAATAAATATTCCTAAATAGGTTAAAAAAACAGAGGAATAAGCTCATCCAGAAACATTAGTCATACCATGTGCTCTAGTGATAAGAGTTCTGGATTAAAGATGGGGAAAGGGTTTTGCTTCTGACCTTGGGTAGACTGGTGGCTTTGTAAGCCATTCACTCCTGTGGACCTGTTTCTTCCTCTGTCAAATTAAATGGGTTGGACTTGCAGCTGGGAGAGTATTATTTTTATGATGCCTACTTTTTCTTCTAGTTATAAGACCCTGGTTTTTGTTGTTGTTTAGTTTATTTTGTCTTTTACTTTTTTGTTTTGTTTTGTTTTTAGGAAACCCCCCCTTCTCCACCATCATGTATTTCCGATAGCGTCTATCACAAGCTTGGATTTCGGGGTCTCCCTCATGGCAGTAAAAGTGGGAAAAGATTCTTCTCATAGCATGAAGAGAAATAAAATTTTTATATTTCGAAGTAAAAAGTGGCTGACACGTAAAGGCGTGTCTTACCGTCGGTATTAGTTAGCTATTGGCACATGACAAATTTCCACACATAGCGGCTTGAAACAATTTCCACTTATAATCTCAGAGTTTCTGGAGGTTACGAGTCTGGTCACGGCTTAGCGGGGTTCTTGGTTGCAGCATCTCACCAGGCTAGAGTCAAGGCGTTGGCCAAGGCTGTAGGGTCGTCAGAAGCTCTGTTGGAGAACGGTCAGCCTCCAAACTCCTTTGAGTGTTGGCAGAATCGATTCATTTCTAGTCACAGAGCTAAGCCTTCAGTTTCTGGCTGGAGGCTGCTCTCGATTAAGAGAGGCCACTCACAGTTCTTTGCCACATGGGCTTCCCCACCATGGCCGTCTTGGTGCTTCTTCAAGAGCAGTGAGGGAAAGTCCAGCATGTTTGCTAACAAAACAGAATCTTATATGCACATATGGTAACCTAATCATGGAGTGACATCCCATCGCCTCTGCCGTATTCTCTTGGTTACAAGCAAATCACAAGTCTTGCTCCCTCATAGGTGTGAACCCCAGAAGGCAGGTTTCCTTGGCAGTCACCAAGGGTCAGGATCGACCTGACCTGTGAATGAATATTTAATGCCTTCCCCATCGCATTATTAAGTATCTCAAAGTCTTGGACTGACAGACACTGCCCGTGAACACACTGTGCGCATGTCTCATCTCGGGCTTCTCGTGATTTTTATTAGTAATGAACTTCTATGACAAAGTCTAAGACAGACCTGACATGAATGGAATTCCACTCAGTAGTCAGCATTGTTGTGTTCAGTTTCCAGGGCCTTTGGTTTCATTTTGACACCTGTATTTACTGGATGGCAAAGCTGTACCCAGGAGATAAGCAGTTGGTCAATGTTAGTGAATGACAGACCCCTCTGTTTTTGTCTTTGCCCATATGTGGGATTATCCCATTAGTGGATCCTCTTCAGTGAAATGCCAGGTCATGGAATAGATGTTCTTAGGTCCTCCATTTTTATTATTAGGACAGTGGTCATACATGACGACAGCCTGAAGTTCTCATCTTTGAATTCTCATGCTTTCATACCTTCTATAGCACAGAGCATCCCTGGACTTTCCTTTGAGGAAACTTTCAATATCTATTCTTATTATCTCTGATTAAACCAGGAAAAACGGCACCATCTGGGTTGGGGAGAGAAAGGAACAGATAGGGAGGTTGTTTGCACCCAGAAAGGTTGGGGAGAAACCAAAACACACTCACGCTGTTTCATGGGGCACCTAAAGATCACCTTACGGCTTCAAGAAATGAAAAAACCCAGTCGAGTAGGAGCATCCGGAAGGTTGAAGGCTAAAGGTCATTTCTCGGTTGGGAAGGTAATATAGAGGATGATCACCTCTCAGAGCCGCCGGGTTATTTTCAAGCAGACTTAGCAAACCTCCCTTCCCCTAGCGTTTTCTTTCAAATGGCTACTCTGGCTTTATAAAAATAACATTTTAATTTTAGAATTGTTTTATATTTATAATTGTGAAGATAGTACAGAGAGATTCCATCCGCGCTGTTTCCCTAACTTTTTGTTCAAACTCTCTGTTGCCCCGTTGTCAGGCTCACACATTCATCAATACCGTGCCTGTAGCGTGTAAGGAGATACAGAAACTTTACTATCTGCTTTTTACCGCATAACTGGCTCATAAGTTTCAAAGCAGAGGGATTGGGAGCTATGGTGGAAGAGGAAAGGGGAAGGAAGGAAGCAGGTGCAATACATTCTTTAACATTCTCGAATTTTATTTTAATGGTTAATTTCAGTCTCCCTATCTGCAAATCTTTACCGAAATGGCTGGCAAGGGTCCAGCTGGGTGACCTATGCCAGGAACACCAACAGTCGTGGTTCCTACAGGAGAACACTTCTCCCTGTCTTGGAGATAAATTCTCTGCAGAGATCCTGTCATTCATATTCTCCACATTAGCCTGGAATATTCTCTGCCACAACCTGTGTGGTGGCTGTTCTAAGATCATTTTAGAAAAGGTGAACCACACTGAACTCTGGGAGGAGAATGAAGGCTTTCCCTTTGTCCTGGGAAAGCAAGAGGGAAATGCAGATGCTCTAGGATGGAGTGGACCTTGGGGTCAGTTTTTAAGTTTTTTACCACACCTTAACTTTTACTACTGCAACAAAAAATGTGTAGCACTGGCATAAAGATAGACAAATAGGTAAGGAGAAAAGGTTCTAGAAATAACCCATGCCTTTAAGGACAACTGATTTTTGATAAAGGTGCAGAGGCAATGCAGTGGAGAAAGAACTGTCTTTTCAACAAGAGGCACTGGAACAATAAATTAAAAAGGCTAACCATATGACGTGCTGGTGAGGTGTGGAAAAAGTGGAACCCTCAGACACTGCTAGTGGAAGTGTAAAACAATGCAACAATGTTTTTGAAAAACGTTGAGTAATATTTTTCAAAGTTAGGCATATACTTATAATATGAGCCATCCACTCCATTTCTATTTACCTAAGAAAAAAGAAGACATATGTCCAAACACATGTACACACATGTTCATAGCAGACAGCCCAAATGTCCATTGACAGGTGAATGGATAAATAGGAAATGGTTACAATACAGTATTACTCACTAATAAACAGGAATGAGTTATTGACAGACATTGATGTACCTCAAAATAATTATTCTGAGTGAAAGAATCCAGGTAAAATAGAAGACTGCTATATGATTCCATTTATCCCGAAGTTTACAAAATGCAAACTAACCTATAGTTACTGAAAGCAGATCCTTATTTGCTTGGAGGGAGGATGAAGAGTCAGGGATTACAAAGGAGAGACAAGACTTTGGGCAGGGATGGGTATTTTCACCGTCTCCACTGTGCTGGTGGTTTCATGGGGGTATACATATCCAGAAACTTATCAAGCTGTCTGCCTTAAACAAACAGTTTAGGGGCGCCTGGGTGGCTCAGTTAGTTGAGCGTCCGACTTCGACCGGGTCAAGATTTTGTAGTTTGTGAGTTCGAGCCCCGCATTGAGCTCTGTACTCACAGCTCAGAGCCTAGAGCCTGCTTCAGATTCTGTGTCTCCCTCTCTCTCTACCCTGCCCTCGTGTGTGCTCTGTCTGTCGTCTGTCTCTCTCTCTCAAAAATAAAATAAACATTAAAAAGAAAATTTAAACTGGACAGTTTATTCTATGTCAATATGCAATTTATTGCACGCCAATGGTATCCCAATAAAGCTATTTAGATTTAAAAAATTTTTCTACTCAACAACTGCCAAGAAGCTTTCAACAAAACTCTCTTTATCAGAATCTGAGATAAGGCGGTGCCAGGAGCTGCAAACTGAGCGGAGTCACTTGTACGGAAGGAGAGGAGATTCTGGAACTCGGAGTCCTCTGTGGAGCCGTCAGTCAGAGGCACTGGGAGAGGGGACGAGCAGCCGCCAAGCGCCCACACTTCAGCTCTGAGCTGAGTGCCCTCAGCTGCAAGATGGCGGCCTTGGGCAGCCTGATCTCTGACATCCGGGGCTTCATGGCCTGGCGGAAATACCCTGTGATTTTTTCCTCTGGACAAATCAAGGTTTAGATTGTGGCTCCAAGTGCACTGGCCTTTGCTTTTGTAGCACTTGACCTCTGCCCCTGGCTGTGCTCCGTTAACATGGAGGGGGAATTACTAACCCCGCGCTGCCGTGGGGAGGATTGATGGCAGAATGTCTGCGGGGGCAGGCACTCGCGGTGTGCTTGTTTTCTTCCTTTTCCTCAGTCTACCGTGTGAGAGACGTAGCAATCTGATTTCTTTCTTTACGTTTCGGGTACTGAATGTAAGGTCTACTTTGAGCCATGGACTCACTGGAGAGTAGAAAGCGATGCATTCGGTTGGTGCGTCTCCTCAGAGAAACTGAACTTTATGTTGGAGTGGATGGAGGGGGTGGTCTCTCCCTTGTCGGGGTCCCTCGGATGTCTTGATTGGCCTTTTGGGGGGTGATCCATATGACTCCCAGTGGAGTCACAGGCCACGGACCCCTGCTCCCTGCAGACCCAGCCCTCCTTTGCTTCCTCACGCCCCAGGGAGGCCATGGGCCCCGGAGCTGGAGGCTGAGCCTGGAGACTGCTTGGACCCGAAGCCCGGCCACACCATTTCCCATCTAGGGCAGAAGCTTGGTTTCCACACCTGAAAATAACGGGGATTAGAATAGTTTCAGTCATAAGGTGGGCGTGAAAATGCAAGGAGTCAGAACTTAACGTAGTGCCTGGACCTCAGAGATGTCTGCTTTGTCGTGCCGGAGTGTGGGGGTGAGGGGACTTCGGTGCCTCCAGGCCCCTCCAGGAAACAATCTGGGGCTTCTGAGGGATGAAGGGGCAGGGCCCAGGTCCCCACTGGACTCTACTCAAGTCTCCCCTCTCCAGAGAGGCCCTGGGGAGACCTAGTCCTGGGCAGAGACGGCAGGGGAGGATGCTTCGCTGTTCCTCATCAGGCATTCTTCAGGAAAAAAAAAAAAAAGAAAAATCCCCAAACACCTTCACCAGCCTCTCAAATGTCAAGGCCAAGGACTGACTTCTTTGCCGTCTGCATTCTGCTTGGTACAGGGCATTAGTGGAGGGCCACACACGTGGGCACCCAGACTGGGGGGTGCTTGCAGACACACGGGCACCAGAGGGTGTGCTTTGTTCACACCGCCAAACGTCAGCTTCTGCTTGGTCCTCTGGGGTCTGTGGAGGCGCCTGGTGCAGGAGGGAAGGTGCTGGCAGAAGCCCCCCGACCCCCTACCTCCCCAAGTGTTGAAGCTGGATGGCTGCACCTCCGCGCAGGAGACCAGACCTGCTGAGCCGGCAGCTCTCGTGGCCTGGGCTCGGGAGACGGGCCTTCCGGTTACCTGCTGCCCTTTGCAAAGGTCAGGGCTCAGTGGGAAGGGGCAAGGGTGACCCCTCAGCTCTTAATGCACTTTCTTCTGGGGAAACGTGACCTGTTCTAAGGTAGCTTAACGGGTAAGCTAATAACCTTGCCGAAGAGAATTCGGGCTGAAAAAGGATATACTGAAAAGCAATGTCATCCTGCCACCTTGTGGTAGTATTTTCCTGTGAATTCTTTTTGTTGCTGTGGCCTGGAACCTAGGGACTGCTTAGGAGCACCGACTCTTCCTGAAGAAGTGGACTGTTTAAGCCTGCACGATGTCTTGAGGCGCCTGGGTGGCTCCAACGGTTAAGCATCTGACTTTGGCTCAGGTCATGATCTCACAGTTGGTGGGTTCGAGCTCTTTGTTTGGCTTGGTGTCGACAGCTTGGACCCTGGAACCTGCTTTGGATTCTGTGTCTCCCTCTCTCTGCCCTCCCCCACTCATGCTGTCTCTCTCTGTCGAAAATAAACATTAAAAAAAAAAAACCCTGCACGATGTCTTATTAACGACCATTATGTTTTCCAAAAAAAAAAACCCTCCACTACTGACACGTAAAATATATTCTTGGGATCAATCATTGAGGTGTATGATACTTAAAATATTCATTCAACAAACATTCATTTTCCATCTGCAAGAAGCAATACTGAGCTCTGGGGGGAAATATAAATATAGTCTCTGTCCTCAATGAGCTTAAACTATGTCAGAGATTAAGGACATTTTACATCAATCTCTGTATTATAAGGCCAAGAAAAATATGTGTCAGGAGCTCCGGGTAAACGGGGAAAGAAGTGGTTGACAGCAGGGGACATTGAGGAAGATCTTATGAGGGAGATCATTTGAGCCCAGGGAGTGACCAGACCTCTGAGAAAGGGAGAGACGTGCGAGCGTTGGTGTGGAAAGGTCACTGGGTAAATGGAGGAGAGCCACGATCCGCAAACTTTTTTGATCGTGCACCACTGAAAATCAAACAAAACCAATGAGTAGGCATTCCACTACAGGTATTTTATTTAAAAGTATAAGCGTTCATGGGCACAGCATGTACATTAAAGGCCGTATGTTAAAACAGATGAAAATTAAAAAGCGAGAAACCCTAGGCCTCCTAGCCTTCCATTGGTTTGGCGGGCCCACCCACTCTGCAGCTCGCTGAATCAACCGCCTGGACAGGGAGACAGCGAACAGAATCAGAGAGACCCTCAGAGACATCAGGGCAGTGCCCCAAGAGGTGGCACGGGACCATGTAAGGTGGAGGACGTCTGTGAGCGCAGAGACAGACCTGCAGAGACGGAACGAGAGAGGTTAGGGGAGGTTAGGCAGGAGTTTAGGGAGAACAAGCTGTGAAAGGCAGTTCTGTGTGGATTTTGTTTTGTTTTGTTTTTAAATCGTACGCTGTGGGGAAGGTGTGACTCACCCATGGAAAGAGAGGGCACGGAAGAAAGGCAGGTCGGCGGGGAAAGTAACGAGCTTGTTTTGTTATGTCGGGCTGTGAGTACCGGCGAAACCTGTCCAGCCTCCACAGGGATCCGGAAAATTATTTTCCTGAGTGTCATCGGATCCAGAGGTCACGGCCAAGTGTGGGACAGTAGGACGTTGCCCAGGGAAGGACTGCAGAGAGAAGAAAACAGAGCCAGGTTTTTATAGCTCAGGTTCCCCTGGAAACGGCCTCTGGTGGAGAGTGGCCAGCAGGTGTGGCTGAGGAGTGTCTCAGGACCAACACCTGAGGCTGACACGGGGACACGGGATTGGGTGGAGAGAGAAGCCGCACTACGCTGAGGTTTCACCAGGTCTCAGCCCGTCCAGCGGCAGCTCTGAAAGCCTGGTGGCCCTCCGAGAGCTGCACCGTCATGTGCCCGCTTGTGGGGTGACTGTACCCACACCCTCGGGCTCCTCACTCAGTGATATCGGCTTGATCTTGAAATTGGCCACAATGGGAGTATTTACACCATGGAAACCATCCAATGTTACAAGCTGGAGCTTTTTTCTCCTAGAGACCTGGCTGTTAAATGTTTACTGAGATACACACGTGTGTTCCTAATGAGGTGAGGGGATGGGATTTTCGTATCTGTGCATCAACTAACCATTGGAGGTAGGCTGCCCCCGGGAAGAGGATGTTACCTCGGGGGGGGGGGGGGGGACAGCTCCCTTCAGCAGAGCCTTCGGCGGAAAACACCCCTGCATCTGGAGATGCGTTAATGCCTGTAAAGAGGGAACGTGGGGAGCCTACCGTCATCCGCTCCGGCCCACACTTTGTGCAAATACTTCATTTAGTAGCTTCACTTCACCGGAAACAGCTGCTCAGGACTCGGGTTAGTCTCTTCTCTTGGGGAAACTTACAAGCGTTAGATTGATCTTCTTCGCTGCAGGTAGTTTTGTGACCACGTGCTCCTCATCATTTCCCTCCTTTTCCATCCCCTCTGGATTCCCCTCGCCCTCAGCCAGCGCCTCTCCTGGTTTGTGTAGCTTGACGCGGATGTCCATCCCCAGCGGCTGGAGATCCTGGTCAGCATGCCCTGCTCAGTTCGTTGCTGCTGCAGGTGTCTCGTTACCATCAGAATTGGGCCGGGGATCCCAAGAGACAGCTTGGTGGTGGTGTTCCTTCCCTGGGAACCAGGGTTCTGAACCAGGGTTCAGACCCAGGATCCTTTTGGGGGTCTATTTATCCAACTCTTACCAAGTGTTCCGTGGGCGATGTTCTTCAGGCCACGAGAAATGGAGTCTGGTTTCCTGTTTGATGGGAGTTGAACAGTTATCCCATGGCCTGGCCTCAGAGCAGGGGCACACGTGCTCTCCCTTCCACGTGTGTCCTGCAGGTGCTGCCTGAGGGTAGCAGAGATCCTCATCTCTAGATAACAAGAAGACAAGAAGAAGAGCGGGAAGAAGTGTCATGTTTCTGCCCTGACAGGCCCAGGAGGGAGTGATTGGGTCAACTCCAGAACATCATATGCTTGTCAACATTAGAGATGGCCTTTTTATCTTGCCTTTGTATAATATTCCCTTTCCCACTAGTAAGTAAAGCACATTCTATTAAGTAAACTGTGTCACAGATAATATGGCATTTTCATCGCGACTTTACCTCTTCACCATAGCCCTCCCCCCACCAGTTTTTGAGTTTCCAGCCCCAATTTTTTGGTGTGTTTATAGCCCAGGGGTATGAATTTCTCAAAACAAAATTAATTCACTTAAAATGCTATACCACTCAACAAGAGCAGAAAAGTGTAGAGAGGAAAGAGGAAGATTGTTTGATCAAATAGGAAAAAGACACCATCATTCCCAATATTTCGGGAATGATAGTGACATGCTGCCTGTGTTAATTGCTCAGAAGGTGTTGTTTTTGACTAACAAGGCTGTTGATTCGTTGATGCTTTGGATTTTTCTTGGTGTTTACCATAGCTGAGGAAAGGTAGAGGACTGGAGAGAGTAAATGGCGGGTTGAGTCTCCCAACTCTTGCCAGAGAAAGGTTCACGAATCACTTGCTGCATTGACTTCGATTTTGTAATGACTAGGTCATAACAGAGTATTCTGCTGTTTGGCCCAACCAACCCTTTGCATTAGGCGATTTTTACCAAACACCTAATCTACAAGCCTCCTCCTGGCTGTCATCCCTCTTTTCTCACTCTGTGCCCTGGAAAAATAATACTCATTGGAATGTTACTTTCTTGTTCATTTATTAATCAACTGTTTTATTGAATTCTTCTTACATGCACAGCATTGCATTAGTCACCTAGATACCCCAAAGATGAATGTATTCTGGGCTTAAAGGGCTGTGACTCCAGTTGATATATCACAAAAGTACCTTGCTTTATCCAGAATGGGTATGTTAGGAAACCTTTCTAACTCTATTTTGTAGGTGCCTGGTCTTTTTTTGTTGTTGTTTGTTTTGCTTGTTTTTTAATGTTTATTTTTTTTGAGAGAGAGGGAGAGAGACAGAGACAGAGTATGAGTGGGGAAGGGGCAGAGAGAGAGAGAGGGAGACACAGAATCCAAAGCAGGCTCTAGGCTCCAAACTCTCAGTGCAGAGACTGATGTGGGGCTCAAACTCACGAATTGTGAGATCATGACCCGAGCCAAAGTTGTATGCTTAACCGACTGAGTCACCCAGGCACCCCATGGTCTTATTTATTATATTACTTAAACAGGTTTATTGAGATATAATTCACATGCTATAAAATTTGTTTTCTTTAATATATTTAGAGATATGTGCAACCACCACCACAGTCAATTTTAGAACATTTTCATCACCTAAAAAAAAAAAACACAACCACATACCTTTTAGCTACCCTATCACCCCACCTCTCCCCTCCCCATCCTTAATCAACCACTGATCTCCTTTCTGTATAGATTTCCCTTCTCTGGACATTTCATATAAATAGAGTTATACAATATGTAGTCTTTTGTGACTGGTTCCTTTTGCTTAATATGATGTTTTCAAGGTTCATCCATATTGTAGCATATACAATACTTCCTTTGTTTTCATGGCTGAATAATATTCTATCATTTGGATTTACCACATTCTATTTACCCATTTTTTAGTTGTTAGACATTTGGGGTGTTTCCACCATTTGGACATTTTGAGTAATACTGTTGTAAACACAAATTTTGTGTAGACATATGTTTTCATTTCTGTAGGGTATATACCATGAGTGAAATTGCCGGGCCATATGGTAATCATTAAAGAAACTGCCAGAGTGTTTTCCAAAGTGGCTGCACCATTTTGTATTTCCAACAGGAAGTGTATGAGGCCTCCAATTTCTCTACAACCTTGCCAACACTTTTTGATTTTAGCTATCTCGGTAAGTGTGAAGTGATATCTTGTTGGGGTTTTGATTTGCATTTTCCTAATGACTAATGACACAGAGCATCAAATCATGTGTTTAATGGCCATTTGTACAGCTTCCTTTGAGAAATGCCTACTAAGATTCTTTGGCCATTTTAAAATTCGGTTATTTGTCTTTTTATAATTGAATTGTAAGACGGTCTCTGGCCAGTAAGGGGAGCTAATATTTAAGGCAGTATAACTCAACTGGAGGTCATATGGTCCTTAGAAGTTTCACATATGTCCCGTATTGTTGTTAAGTCTTTTCAAAAAAGTGTACACATACCAATCCTGAGGTCTCATAGGGAATTTCTTTCTGATGCCTTTCCATCACTCAAGAATTATGGCAACCCAGAGTGGTCACATCAGTTATGTCGTGCTCATCTGAAGTTGATGACAGAGAGTTTTCCAGTGAGATCGAGGGCCCCAGCCGTGGACAGAACCACATCTCAGGCAGCCACGGTTCCTGAACTGGACATATTCAGCTTGCACTGAGTCTCAGACAGAAGTATAAAGGGATGGGCCTAATCGTGGTCCTTATGTCCTATCCCTATTGCTACACTCCAGCATCCTGCTTATACCCAGCCCCTCTCACCCCTCCCACCATAGACTCTACTTCCTTTTCTAATATGGAAGAATGTTAAAACTGTAGTAAGGTTGTCCTCTCTGGATGTTTTTTCTGGTATACTTGTGCCTTTCCCACACCCATCTCTTCACCACGGTGTTGGTTTTCTTTCCCATGCTGCTGCAATATGCTCCTTCTGTAAAGCCTTCTCCTAAATCCACAGAGCAGAATGAGTCATTTCTAGCCTTGGATTTCCAGTGCATTCTATGGAGTCCTCTGTTACACTGCTTGGTTAATTTGGTTGCTTATTTATCCACTTATTCAACAAATATTTGACAGGAGCCTTCTGTAGGCAGGTGCTGTGCTAGGACTAGAGGTACCGCTTTGAGCACAGTAGATAAAATCCATGCCCTCACGGAGCTTAGAGTCTAGGGGGCATAACAGATCGGAAATAAGCAAATGACCTTAAAGTATGAAGTACCAGGAAGTGAAGAAAAGATAACCATGCTGAGATAGAGAATAAGATACAGAGAAAACAACTATTTAGAACAGTTGCAGCTGGCCTCACCAGATCTGAGAAGGCGCCAGCTTCCTCTGCTGGTGCGAGAAAGAGTGTTCCTGGCAGAAGAAACTGTACACACATAAGCATTGAGTCAGGAGAGAACTTGGCGACTGTGGTGTTCACAAAGGGGACCAGTGGGACAAAACCTTATGGGGGGGGGGGGGAAGAACTAGAGGAAGAAGAACAGATTCATATTCTTGTAGGCCAGAGGCCAGGGTCTGAATTAATTTACAAATGCAATGGGAAACTATTATAGTATTTTAGCAGGAGATGGCCATGACTCCACAGAAGGCATCCATTTCTCCATCCACAAACACGGGTGTGCAGAAATGTGATTTCTGGAAAACTGAATTCAACTTTGCTGACAACTTTTTGTTTCTTCCGAAGGGGAATTGTATCCTTCCATGACTCAGTTGCCTCTAGTTTACAGTAGTCTCCTTCGGGAAAGTGCTAGGTTAACTGGGGATTCTTTCCAGACTCTGCATTCTTCTTTCTCCTCAGGTATTATCTGGGTTCAGGAGAGGCTCCCATATTTTCCTGCTGTGGAGAGGTGCTTTATGGTCCTTGGCCATCTTGTTCTTGTGGATTTCCAAAAAGGTACACTATTTTAATATTTCATTTCTTTATTTTCAATGGGAGGGAGGGAGAGAGAGAGAGAGAGAGCGAGAGAGAGCATGAGAGCTGGGGAGAGGCAGAGAGAGAAAGAGAGAAAGAGAGAAAATCCCAAGTAGGCTCAGTGTTCCCAGCATAGAGCCTGACGCAGGGCTCGAACTCAGGAGCCACGAGATCATGACTTGAGTGCAAATCAGGATTCAGATGTTTCACCAGCTGAAGCACCAAGGTGCTCTGGTGCATTATTTTTCAAGGCCACATACATTGGGCCAACTTTGTTGGTGTCTGTCCCAATCAGAGGAGTCCTTTCAAGGCTCCATTTCCTTGTTGCTCTGCCTCCTTGTGAAGTATAGGGGAGGAAAATTTTTCCTTCTTCCCTTTTCAGTTCTTTGGCTGATCTAATAGTTACATTGATATAAAACAGCTTAAAAGGAGAAAAACTAACTTAATTTTGTATGTATAGCAGCCCCAGACAAATATGAGCCCCAAAGGCAAGTCGGGCAGTTGATGCTTATATGCCATCCTGAGCTAAGGAATGGGGCGGGGGCCTGGGTTTCAAAGGGGAGGAAGATAATTCACAGAACATGAGAGTGGACATTGGTAATTAGGTGTTTGCCCTGGCATCCAGATAAGTCTTTCAGATAACAGTTATCTGTCATGATAGCTCTCTCTCTGAGCCAGGCCGCCCATCTAAATTCTTTTAGGTAGTTAAGGGAGAGGTAACTTTTCCTTGAGTCTGCTGGGACTTGACTACTTTCTCCTCAAAATAGTCCACATGCCAAAATGACATTTTGGGATCATGCATTCTGCTCCCCTTCAGAAGCTTCTCTTGAGCCCACTGGCATTGTTACTCAACCACACAGGTGCTCTGTGGGCACATGCACTGTCTTTGGGGTTGGCAGCCTCAAGGGCTTTGCCCTGAGAGCCAGGCATTCCTCAGTTTACCTGGAGTTTCTCTTACTTTCTTGCTCTTCCACTCCAGCACTGGCCCAGGAGTAGGGTGCTGGGCCCTTCCCAGGGACCCCTAGCATCTAAACTGTTAATGACTCTCGATTTCCTTCTTGTCACCTTCAAGCTGAGCTCTGCCTTTTGGGTAGGAAATGGCTCTTGTGTGCTTCTGCGTGTTTTCCGCTGGGCAGGCAGTTAACCCAGCCCCGGGAAGGGTAACGGGTCCCTGTATTCCATCTGGGGGGTTAAAAACTGGTTCTCGGTGAGCTGTCTTGTTCAAGAGTGAGATTTCCTTCCCTCTGGCCCAGTCCCTGCCCTCAAGATGCTCACTCTTACAGACACCTCTCTCCTTCATTCTAGAAGTTCTAGAAGATGATGGAGTGTCCTAGGCCCTCCAACAACAGATTGAGAAGTCTTGAGGTACAAGCGTGAGTCAATTAAAACCAGCTAATTGGTGAGTAAAAGGCTGGTAATCTCCCACAAAGCACAACCAGAGGCTGGTGTCTCCCTCCTTTGGGATCTTTGCTGCTTAAGGCCCACTCCAGGCTTTGTCCAAGGGACCCTCCCCTTGGCCTCTGCTTCCTAGCTCCTGGCATATTTTATCTCAGCTCTGGGAGCCAGGAAACCAGTTCTGTCAATCTGTGTCTGAATCTTTATGTCTGCTCCAGAGGTCGGTGGCGGTGGGGCCCAGTAACCAAGTATGTACCAACTGTTCCTGAGCCGAAGTGGATGACTCAGGCCTAAGGGTAGAGAGCAGGGGCCCTGAGTTGCAAGTGGAGGAATTTCAGGTAGGGATGGGGTTGGAGAGCTGAAAGGGAAATTCACTGGTGAGTGCTTTGAAATCTGATTCTAGAGTGTTCTAAACATTTAAAAAATTCCCCAGTGGTGATAGCCTAACAGCAGAGGACAGAGAAAGGACAGTCAGGAGGCCAAAGCTGATGGTAACTGGGCCTGGAGTGACCCTGGAGGTGGGGAAGAAGCTATGTTGATTTGTTTTGTGTTTGTAGACCCCGCCGTATTGTGTGTGCCTCTAAGTCAGGGATCTTATTTCATTATTTCAAGGACCCTTGGAGATGAGTTCCACACATTCGTGGAATTTATAAATTCCATTTCTGACTATTAACCTTGTCAACCTTTCAGCCTTGATTATATTCTTGTTCTGCCAAGGACTGTAAATTCCATATAAATTCTGACTTAATGCTAACAACCAGCCAAAGAAAGCAGATGTCTTTTGTAAACACATCCAGGATCTATTTGTCTCCTGAAGAGTCATCTCCTGGGGGGATACCCCCAGGAAGGCCCTGTTTGTAAAGTGATTAGACAGTTAACAAAGCCTGTGTGATTAAAGGGGAACGTACCTTTGCTGTTCGTTCTGGAAAGGTGTCCAATTTCTCCCTTAAGCCTAAAGCCAGCAAGTTCCAGAGCTGGGGAAACTCAAGTGTCCGATTCGCCTTGGCAGAGCCCGGGCACGTGGTCTCCCTCGTTTACCGAGAAGGAAAGATTTGCTGGAGGGATGCCAAGGTCAATGAGAGACATGCCCGCGGAGGTTGTATGCCTCCTGCCAAGATTGCCTGTCTCTTTGGTGGAAGATCTGTCCCTGCTGTGTGCACAGTCACACCATCTGCAAGGAGTCTGCGGGACAGGAAAACGTGAAGCAATAATCCGTATATAATTAGCTCACCCCTCCCAGCCTCTTCTAACTTCTGTAACCACGACCCTTAGAGCATACTCTTGGGAAACACAAGTCATTGTTAGAACTGCTCAGTAGGGCCGTTTTGCAAACTCTAGAACAATTGTTTAAAGCAAGACACAGCATTCAAGGCTGAAAATCAAATGAGAAGCAAAGGGAGCAATGACAAACAGCTGGTTTGCAGGGACCATTTTCTGGAGCAGCAGCCTGTAACTATTGACATTCTTCTGAACCGAAAAGGAAGATCGACTCTTCCATGAGTGTCTGTAGGCCTGTAATCGCAACTGTGATTTTCAGCCGAAATGCTGGCAGGACTTACTTTAAAGGCCCAGCTGAAAAATGTGTCCTAAAATTAAAGGGCATCCTCACCACTGTTCACAGGGCTTTATAACAAAGATGGTAAAGACATAGAAGGACCCGGGAATGAACGTGTGTGAGGTGATGTCACCAGGTGCCCTTGGAAAGGGACATAGAAGCATCTGGATCCAGGGTTCCTAAACCTTTTGGTATTGGGGGTAGGGGGGATTCCTCTGCACTCATAAAAAATTACTGAGAGCCCCCAGATTGTTCTTTTTAAATGTGGGTTACATCTATTGATATTTATCATAGTCAAAATTAAAACTGAGAATTTTTAAAAACAGGAATACCAAATAGTCCTGCCATTGGCTGAAAGTAGGACATCATCACACCTCAGGTAACGTCTGGACAGTGGCACTTAAAAAAATTTTTTTTTATAGTTTATTTATTTTTGAGACAGAGAGAGACCGAGTATGAGTGGGGGAGGGGCAGAGAGGGAGGGAGGGAGTGACAGAATCTGAAACAGGCTCCAGGCTCTGAGCTGTCAGCACAGAGCCCAACGCAGGGCTTGAACCCATTAACCATGAGATTATGAGCTGAGCTGAAGTAGGAAACTTAACCGACTGAGCCACCCAGGTGCCCCTGGACAGCGTCACTTTACACTTGTGAGCAAGTTAAAAAGGCAAAGCACATCTTATTATAAAGGCAGCTTGACCTCATGGACACCTTGAAAGGGTTTCAGGGCTCATCAGAGGTCCCCAAACCACACTTTGAGAACCACTAATGTAGAGAAATGCAGACAGCTCCTGCGTCCCTGCTGGATACCACTAGGGACTGAATTCTGCATACAGGGCCACACTGAATGCTGTTTAGTTTTATTTTTTTTAATTAAAAATTTTTAAAATTTTATTTATTTTTGAGAGAGAGAGAGTAAGTACGAGTAGGGGAGGAACAGAGAGAGAAAGGGAGACACAGAATCTGAAGCAGGCTCCAAGCTGTCAGCACAGAGGCCGATGCAGAGCTTGAAGCCATGAGCTGTGAGATTATGACCTGAGCCAAAGTCAGATACTTAACTGAATGACCCACCCAGGTGCCCCTACTTTAAAAAAATTTTTTTAAATGCTCATTTCTTTTTGAAGGAGAGACAGAGCATGAGCAGGGAGGGTGGGGAATAGAGAAAAAGAGACACAGAATCTGAAGCAGGCTCCAGGCTACAAGCTGTCAGCACAGAGCCCGATGCGGGGCTCAAACTCACAAACTGCGAGATCATGACCTGAGATGAAGTTGGACCCTTAACCACCTCAGCCACCAAGGCGCCCCCTTAGTCTACTTTTTTATGTGCATTCAACAAATGGTTGGGTCACCAATATTTAAAAACTGTTACTACACATGGATGAGAGAAAGACTCTCTGAAGGCCTGATGGACAAGGAGGCCAGTGTAGATCTCTTTCAAAGTCAACATGACTGTGTATAAACTTTGTTAAAACCAAAAGCCTGATTTATGGCTGCCAGGCATGCATGGTATGTCTGCTTTGTGATCGAGTGGCCTAAAGGAAAACTGTCTTTTCCTTGACCTATGGGCCCACACTCCCAAGCCCTGTACCTCTATAACTCCTGCCTATATGCTAATCTGTAATCTCTTGAGCTTTTACAAGATGTAAAAAAGTATATAATCTTTTAAAAACTGTTCATTCTCCAGGGCACCTTCTTTCCTGTGGAGAGCATGTTTCCTGGGCAACTGTCCTAACTTGAGCTTGAATAAAAGTCTTTCTTACTTTTAGAGATTCTAAAAAGTGGATTCAATTGGCATCAACAATGTATTCCATTTATTGAGCATGTGCTGTGTAGGGAGCATATGGAAGTCCTTTATCAAGTGCTCTCTGTGTGTTGAGGACAGTACTGGGCACTTTACAGCCATTAATCATTATTCATACTGTACAGATTAGGAAAGGGAAGTGGAAGAAGGGAATTATGCAGACGGCCCAGTTGGAATGTTAGGAGAGCAGGATTTCAAACTGCCTTTCTGGAAGTCCCGGTGCTGACCCACAAAACCATATTGTAATCCCATAAACAGCTCTGTTCATGCAAGGGCTGATGGGAAAAGGCTGTTGCCTCTAGACCCCTGTCCCCAGTCCATCTCTACTGTCACATCGATTCAACATCCAGTGAGCACTGTTTACATGCTTGGTGTTGTACTAAATCCTTTGAAGGGCACAAAGAAATATTATGAAGTGTTAAAAAAATAGACCAGGCCCATGGTGGAGTCCCCTGTCTTGGGAAAGAACACCAAGACTTACTTGCAGCTTCAACCTCTCCCAGGAGTGGAATTTTAAACCAATCGATCCAAAATTTCTTGGTCTGCACTGGGGAGGTAGTCCTGGTAAGACCCCCTGTCCTACCCCTGAAGGGAAGGTGACCTTGCCTAAAATAATCCTTTATTTTCTTCTGCAAATAACCTCATTGTCCCCACCCTTTTCCTGCCTATAAAAATCCTTCCATTTTGCTTAAACAGCTCCTCAGAGCTCCCTTCTTCTCCCTTGATGAGATGCTCCCTGATTCATGGGTGTTGGATAAAGCCAATTAGATCTTTAAATTTACTCAGTTGCAGTGGAAACACACACACACACACACACACACACACACACACACACACAGACACAGACACAGACACACGCACACACACCAATCATAAGATTTGGCTCCTGCCTTTGAGTTTAACAAAATAAACACACAAAAGTGGAAAGTTAGGAAAGGAGCATCTTTGGCATTCGAAATGGGGATGCGCAGGGCCAGAGCGGCTGACCCAGGTGTGTGGGGAAGGGTTTTGTGTTGGGCTCAAAGGGAAGGGTTTGTGGTTGTTGTTGCTGTTGTTGCTTTGTTTTGGGGGGTTTTCGGTTTTGTTTTTGAAACAGGAAAAAGGAGGGACGCCTGGGTGGCTCAGTCGGTTAAGCAGCCAGACAACTTTGGCTCAGGTCATGATCTCATGGTTCATGAGTTCCAGCTCCATGTTGGATTCTGTGCTGACAGCAGGGAGTCTGGAGCCTGCTCAGAGTTCTGTGTCTCCCTCTCTCTCTGCCCCTCCCTCGCTCATGCCCTGTCTCTCTCTCTCTCTTTCTCTTTTTCTTTCTCTCTCTCTCTTTCGCTCTCAAAAATAAACATAAAAAAACTTTAAAAAATGTAAACTGGAGCATCCACTCTGGAAAACAGTATGGAAGTTCCTCAAAAAACTATCAATAGAACTTCCCTATGACCCAGCAATAGCACTGCTGGGAATCTACCCAAGGGATACAGAAGTGTTGACGCATAGGGGCACATGTACCCCAATGTTCATAGCAGCACTTTCTACAATAGCCACATCATGGAAAGAGCCTAAATGTCCATCACCTGATGAATGGATCAAGAAGATGTGGTATATATACACACAATGGAGTACTACATGGCAATGAGAAAGAAGGAAATCTGGCCATTTGTAGCAACGTGGATGGACCTCGAGGGTGTCATGCTAAGCGAAATAAGTCAGGTGGAGAAGGACAGATACCATATGTTTGCACTCATAGGTCTAACAGGAGAAACCTAACAGAGGACCATTTTGAAAACAGAACCAAGGAATATTTTGTTACTGGAAATTTTCTCAAATATAGACACAGTGATATTCAGGCAGCTTCCTGGGCTGTAAGAGACAATGGAATGGACAGGAAGGATGCCATAAGCCATCTGATTGTAGGTTGGGTCAAACGGATAAAAGAAGAAGGAAAGAGGGTTGGGGAGAGAGAGGGACACAAATAATGAGAGACTATTGAATACTGAAAATGAACTGCAAGCTGAAGGGGGAGGAGGGGAAGAGGGGAAGGGGGTGATGGTCAAGGAAGAGGCCACTTGTGGGGAGAAGCACTGGGTGTTATATGGAAACCAATTTGACAATAAACTATTATTTAAAAAAACAAATAAACAAGCTTTAAAAAAACTTATAAAAGAAGAAAGGGTGGGACTGGAGTCAGAAATTAGACTTGAGCTGGTGTTCCGGTTCTGTCGTGTGTGAACTTGAGCCTGGGGCAGAGCTGCTTGGGTTTGAGGGCAGAGGCCCACCGGGGACAGCTCCAGCCCACCAGTCCCTCTGCTAGGCAGCTGGTCTCTTTCCTCACTCATGCCCAACCTTCGTGCCCGCAGAGTCCTGCCACCCAGTCCGGCACGTCCTCATCAGACGAGGGCTCCCAGCCAGCAGCGCTGTGTAACTAGAGATCCTGGCAGACTCACGATTTTCATGGTTTCTGAGCTGAGTTGTTCTTGAACCTCCTTTGTAATCCCCCAGACATGGATCCACCTTCAGGCTCCCCACTTCCTTGTTCTACAGCCTTAGGCAAGTTACTTTATCCTCTTGGGAACCTCCATCTCTTCACATGTAAAATGCGGAGAATAATAATGCTTTACAGGGTGGTTGTAAGCTGTCCGTCACTCAGTACAGTACTCGGGACATGGACATCGGAGGTACTGGATGATTTAGAGTGGCTATTTCTTGTCCACCTCTGATATACTGGACCTGCAACATAGTTGCAAGCAATGCAGGCTACTAAATGTTCTATTGGATTTCTTTCTTTGTTTCAAAGTTTCAAATCATCACAGAACTGGGTCATCATGGAAAGATAAAAAAAGAAATAGAAAAAACCTACTGCTGCTTGTGTTAAATCTCCCCAGAGAGAGTGGAGACAGAGAAGGAGAGAGAATAAGACCATGTTCTCACTTTTCAAGGTACTCAGCATTTACATTTTAATTAATAACTGCAAATCCCTATTTATACCTTCTTGATAGGAGAGAATATTTTTTTTATGAGGATGAGTAACATCTAGTATGAAACGATCCACGCAGGCACAGAAGGTGTATGGTCCAAGAAGACCAATTATTGACTCCAGCCCCACATCCCTCAAACTCAAATTTCTGCATTGCTACTTTCCAGAAAACGAAGAAACAAAAAAGAGATGGGGACAGAGGTAGAGACAGAGAGGGGGGTGGGGATAGGAAGAGGGAGAGGGAGAGAAAGGAAGAGGAAGGTGCTCCACAGGCATCTTCCCCAGCTCTTGTGCTTGTTGTCAAGATGCCACCACTGCGTCACCTTGACGAGGTAATAATTAATGTTGGTTTCTTTCCACTAAGTTTTGTCTTATGTGGGTTGGGAATCTCAAGCTGAGAGAAGTGGTAGTTTGCAGGGTTTTTAAATTATTATTATTGAAGAGAGAGGGAGGACTTTTCAATGGGATATGGGTGCCAAAGGCATGTGTAAATAGTCAACGTGACTGAGACTCAGTGATGATTTGGGGGAGAGGTTCATGGCAGTTATTTCTTTTTTTCTTTTCTTTTCTTTACTTTTCTCTTCTCTTCTCTCCTCATCTCTCCTCTCCTCTCCTCTGTTCTCCTTTCCTCTCCCTTCTCCTCCCCTCCTCTCTTCTCCTCTCCCCTCCCCTCCTCTCCTTTCCTTTTCTTTTTTTGAGAGAGGGAGGGGGCAAAGGGACAGGGAGCAAGAGCATCCCAAGCAGGCTCCATGCTCAGTGTGGAGACCAACGCAGGGCTCAGTCTCCCAACCATGAGATCATGACCTGAACCAAAATCAAGAGTTGGACATTTAACTGACTGAGCCCTGTCATTATTTCAATATTTTATTATATTTGAAATATTACCAACATTTATAGCAGTAGAGCTTTAAACTTACATACCACAGTCACACACCTTGTCCCATTTAGATGTCATAAGTACCATTGAATAAGTTTTAACATAGGATGACTTTAGCTGACATAACAGATAATCCAATTTGACTTAATAAAGAGAAGTTGGAAATTTCTTTTTTTTTTTAACTTTTATTTATTTTTGAGAGACAGAGACAGATCAGGAGCAGGGGAGGGGCAGAGAGAGAGAGGGATACACAGAATTGGAAGCAGGCTCCAGACTCTGAGCTGCCAGCACAGAGCCCGACATGGGGCTCAAACCCATAAACCGTGAGGTCATGACCTGAGCCAAAGTCAGATGCTCAACTCACTGAGTCACCGAGGTGCCCCAGTTGGAAATTTCTTTAGTGCACATGAAAAGGATTCTAGAGAAAGTCTTCTCTCTGCCATTCACATTGTAAAATTGTTCCTAAGGCTGGCAGGATGGCCGCTAGTGGAAATTTGGCCTATAATTTCTTGTCCATGACTTGGGTACAGAGATGCTAGCTTTGTGCAGCAGAGTTTGTCTCAGTGCAAGGATGATGCTTTCCCTGAAACTTCCAGTCATCTTCTCCTCATATCTCACTGGCACAGAAAGGCTTAGTCATGCACATTTCTGAACGAATATGGTCCATGGGGTCAGCATCTTAGATTGACGTAGAAAACAATCACCTGGAATACAGCAGACATGGAGCACTCAACTATAATGTTTTTGTATGGGTTCATTATCTACATCATGGGTTGGCAGAGTATAGTCCTTTGGAACAAATCTGGCTGATTGCCCATTTTTATAGATAAAGTTTTATTGGAACACAGTCATGCACATTTGCTTATATTTACAGCTGCTTCCATGCTACAAAAGTAGTGTTGAATAGTTGTAACAGAGACTATGTGGTCCATGAAACCTAAAATATTTACTATCTGGCCCTTCGTAGGAACTTTGTTGATCCTTGCTGTAGAGGAAGAAAGTGGAGTTAAAGTTAGAAGATCTGTCCAAGGTCAAAAAGCTAACAAGAAGCAGAGGCTAGATTCTAACGCATATGCCCAATCTCTCGCCACCACCAGCTCTTTGGAGAGAATGTCTTAGGATAGACTTGCATTTTTTGTGATGTGTTCTAATGTGGCGTTTTATACACAGCAGCACTGACATAGGCTTGATGTAATAAGTATGTTTATGATGATTAATTCAATGCTCAGAGACAACAAATGAGTTCACAGGCTACTATAAATAGAGGAATAGTTTGGGGCACAAGAAAATTCAAGGGATATTTCATAAGCCATCATAATAAGCTTGACACTTCACTTACAAATACAGAAATACCAATTGAAATAAGATTCAACATTTTCAATGACGATGGATTAAAATTAAAGATTTTCAAAAAATAACTTCACATGGATGAAATGTTGATGGGTGTTTTTTGATGAGTTTTATTCAGAGAAAGTTTTAAAATGAAGGAAAAACAGTGAAATGACTGAATATAGGATTCATAAGATAACTATGGTATCTATTTTTCCTTTAATATGCCTTCAATGCCCCCTCCTCATCTTCCTATCTGATTTTCCATAGTAACCAATCTCCAAGATGGCTCCCAGTCAACGTCACCTTTGCGCACTTATGCTTTTTGTGTGGTTTCCTTCCATAGTACATAAGGGTTGGTCAGTGTGACCAGTAGAGTATGGCCGGAGTGGCAGTGTGCAGTTCCTAAGCTTTGTCAGAGAGGGCACTGCAACCTCTATCTTGGTTTCCTGCACTGTTTGCTCTGGGGAGGACTCCATCACTATGCTTAGAGGTTGCTCAAGCAGCCTGGTGCAGAGGCCCCCATGGAGGGGAACTGGAGCCCCCCACCAACAAGCCATGTGAGTGAACACCTTGGAAACAGACCCACCTCAGTCAGACTTCAGATGATGCCAACCTTAGGAGACGCTGAGCCAGAACCTCCATGCTCACCCACAGAAATTGTGGGAGATCGTAAATACGTGTTGCTATTTTAGGTTGTGACACTTGGGGATAATTCATAAAGCTGCAGAAGATAACTAATATACACGCCTTCCATATTAGGCCAGACGAGTGCTGGTGGATTGGGTGCACAGGTCAGAATGAAGGATTAGTCATGAAACAAAGGGCAAAGAAGAAGGCAAGTAAGAAATCAAATGAAATAAAAAAGTATGCCCAGATTTATAGCATGACTTTATTTTTTCTTTTCACTTTCTCCTCCTTCCTTCCTCCCTTCCTCCCCTCCTTCCTTCCTCCCTTCCTCCCTTTCTTTCTTTCTTCTTTCTTTCTTCCTTCCTTCCTTCCTTCCTTCCTTCCTTCCTTCCTTCCTTCCTCCCTCCCTCCCTCCCTCCCTCCCTCCCTCCCTCCCTTTCTTTCTTTCTTTCTTTCTTTCTTTCTTTCTTTCTTTCTTTCTTTCTTTCTTTCTTTCTTTCTCTTTCTTTCTTGTAATCTCTGTACCCAACATGGGGGTTGAACTCACAACCCTGAGATCAAGGGTCACATGCTCTACCTACAGCCAGGTCCCCCCAAGAGAAGATATGTCCAGATTTATCAGAGATTTACAAGGTCACTATTTGGATAAAAACACTAGGTATTTTATGGAGCATTGAGTTGTGTCAGGCACTGTGGTGGAATCAGTAAGCACACTTTCTCTAAGGGACCATGGGTTCTGATTCCTTGAGTTAGAAAACTTGCACCTTAGCATAAAGGAAGAGGAAAAGGGAGGGAATGGCACACAGCAGGGATTAAAAAGCTGGACTATAGAAAACACTGAAAAGAAGGCTGCACGAAAACTATATTCATATGGAGCTTTAAACACTTGGTGGGGAAATGTCGAAAATGTCTGTGGGCGTGTTATAGATAGAAAACAGATACCCTTCCCCTTTCTCCTGTTTCATTAGACTCCCCACTCACTCACTATCTGTTCTGGATACTGAGCTGTCATTGTTCTGGACACCAGGAGTCACACTGCTTGTATTCCTGGAGGATTTCCTCTTTCTCAGCAGACAAAACCACCAAATACCCCGCCATCCTACAGAAACTAGGTAGTTGTCCTAACCCCTCTCTTCCAACCTCCACAAGGAACCCCCAATCTGATAAGTACTTCCTGATGCCCTCCATCCCCACCACGGCTGCCTCACCTGAATGGTCATTATTGTCTCGCTGGGGGCGGGCAGGGGGAGCACTGTCAGCAAACTACCGCAAGGACTTGCATGACTAGAGCAAATGAAGCTTTTTATCTCCCAGTTCTGGGGAGCGGAAGTCCCAGATCAAGGTATTGGCTGGAATGTACTCTGTCTGAAGGCTCTAGGCCTCTCTCCCAGCTTCTGGCGGTCCCTTGGCCCATGACTGCAGAACACCAATCTTCACATGGCATTCTCCCTGTGTGCGGATCTGCCTCCCTCTGATTCTTCCAGGTTGAGTTAGACTTAGAGGAAACTCTGTCTGCTTGTTTCCTGCAGGTAAACATCTACCTGCTTACCACTCTGAGTAGGAAAATTGTTTATTTGTCTCTCTTTTTAAATTTGCGAGTCCCTTGATGCAGGAACTGTGCCTTCTTTGGTCCCTTAGTGCTGAGTATTCTATCAGTTATAAGTACTCAATACAAAAATAAAAGTGTTCAGTATGTTTGTTGAATTTGCTTTCCTGTCTTCTCTTAGAATTATGCCCCTTGAGGCGTGTGAGAAGAGAAAGATGGTGGTCCAAAGAGCCCCATTCATGCTGATAGTTTTGTGAGACAATGCACTCATATGGAGTCTTGCTAATATGGATCTAATGGTTTGTATATATTCACAAGCTCCTAACTGTCCATGTAGAGGAACATTGCAAACTAAAGGAATGGCAGCCAGATAATGGTTTGTTTAAAAGGACACTGTCTATTTTCCCATTGTTTCACTTCCATGAGGTTGTCTGGCTTCCTAGCAAGGGAACCTGAGGAATAGATGTCTCTAATCTAAAGACTTGACTCTTCAGCCACCAATCTAAACGTGTTTCCCAGAACACAGCCACCACCATTCATGTTCATATGAGCCTCTCGGAACAGAACTCCACACCGCTCTCCTGGAATTTCACAGGAACTTTTTCTTCCCTCTTGGCTCCTGTGAATCCCCTCTGTTCTCTTTCTACACCTCTATTCCTTTTCCTGGCATGTTCTCTCTTCTCCATAAATACGGGTGCTCCCCAAGGGTAGCAAGTTGCCCTTTCCAAAGATGCCCACTCCTTGATATTTATCTCATTGCATTTTCTCTTCTTGTGGTGTGACAGGTGCTTTCCCTCTGAGAACTTGGGTTTAGGATGCCTCCTCTTGAAACTGCACAGGGGCTGGTGACTGCCCTGATCAATGGCACATGCCCAAACCACTGTTAAATGACTCCCAAGCAGAGTCCACCTCTCTCCCTCTTCTCTCTCTTTCTCTCTCTCTGCATGACTTGGAGCCCAGCCACCATATTTGAAGGTGCTCAGGCCACATGTGGAGGACACACACAGACATTCCAGCTAAAGTCTCAGTTGACAGCCAGCGCCACCCCTCAGATATGAGGATGCATGAGTGTTCAGATGACTTCAGCCTGAGCCTTTGAATCCTCCAGCTGAGGGCCAGAAGTCCTGGAGCAGAAAGGAGCCATCCCTACTGGGCTTGGTCTGAATTCCTGACCCACAGCAATTTGTGAGAATTAATAATGATTGTTATTTTAAGTCACTACATGGAGGGTAATTTATTACATTTCAATAGATCTCTAATATGCCAAGAATCTCTTTTCTTTTTTGTTCTTTCCATGGGTGATTTTACTCATTTTGCTGATGTCCAGTTATCTTTCCTACCACTAATTCTCCTGTCTTTGTGTCTCCCTCCTCCCTCCCCGTTGTTTCTTCCAGTCCCAACTTCTCCTCCATGTTCGGTGTTTTACTTTCAGTGGCCTGATGGGAGCCTTTCTCTCTCTGGGTGTTCCTCAGACTCGCTCTTGCACAGAAAGACAATTCACATCTTTCTCCTCAAGTTCATGTCTCTTCTCCTGTTTCCTCTTTCTGTTCTTGGAAGCACCAACCTTCCCATCTAGGAACTTTAATCATAACTGATGTCTTCTTCTTTGTCTGTCCTACCCAACCAGTTGCTAAGTGTTGCATTGGGCCTGTTGGTATGTTTTTGCTGCAAGTAATACAAAAGTCAACTGAACATGGTATAGCAGTCTGGGTCCAATCAGAAGACAGAAACGGGGATGTTTAATATAGAAAATTATTAGCTATAACAAAAGAGCAACTATAAGATATGAATAAAGCCTGTATAGTACACTAGGGCTGAGGGAGAGGACCCAAGGAAGGGCAGGCTTGGGAGGGGTTCAGATCTCATCAGAGAGGGTAGGATTCAGGTCATTGAAGAGTAGAGAAGTTCTCTGGGTTGGCCAGGCTGGTGTGATCTGCAGTTGCAATAGGACCCCCTTTGCAATGTGGTGGGGAGGGTAGCACATTACCAACAACCAGTGGCATGAATGCGCTGGAAAGGATGGGAGAAACTTGTCTCCCCCTGCACTGCTCCAGAGATTCTACTCAGAAACCTTAATATCATGCTCACTTTAAAAGGAACTCCTTAAAAAAGTTCCTTTATCACAGAACATGTATTAGAGAGTGCATTTGGAGCTGAGAGGCAATAAATTATTAACTAACACACATTGCTTGAGCAAATTTATCTATTGTGTCACAAAGCAAATGATGAGATACTGGCCAGTTCTAGGGTTTCCTTGAAGTGGTCAATAATGTCATCAAAGACCATGTTGGCCATATCTTCCCTCCAGGTGAAGCTACAGGTATCTTATACAGAAAATACTTCACCAACCAAAAAAAAAAAAAAAAAGAGTGGTGAATTTCCTCCTTTCCTTTTATTGTAGAGGAAAACATCTTACAGAGGTTCTAGGAGACTTCCTATCAATCTCCATTGTCAGGATCGGATCTTATGCTCTCCTTCTGGTTGTAAGAATGGCTGGGATTCAGGGTCTAAGCTTCAGTGGAAGATGGGCTTTGCCAGCAAGGAAGGGCATGCCTACAAGAAGATGGCAGCCCTACCTGCCTCACACCTCTTTCCCCACTCTCCCCCTGGGTCTCTCACTGAGGAGGGAGTTTTTAAGTTAAAATCATGGACTTTTATACCACATCATACGACTCACAATGAAGTTCTGTCTGTTACTAATTGCATGGCCTTGGACAAGGTATTGAATTTCTCTATGCCTGAATGCCTCATCTTTTTTTTTTTTTTACTTTTTTTTAACGTTTATTTTTGAGAGAGACAGAGAGACAGAGTGTGAGTGGGGGAGGAAACCCAGAGAGAGGTAGACACAGAAAGCAGGCTCCAGGTGCTGAGCTGTCAGCACAGTGCCCAACGTGGGGCTCAAACCCATGAGCCATGAGATCATGACCTGAGCTGAAGTCAGAGGCTTACCTCATTGAGCTACCCAGGCGCCTTCCCCGCCTCCCACCCCCCAATTCCTCATTTTTTAAATGAAGACAATAAAAGTGCCTATCTCACAGGTACGCTAGGAAGAGTAAATGATACAATACAAAATGGTTTTCGGCGCAGAGCAAGTCCTCAGGAGGTAACACTTTTCTCAGCTATTATTATTCCTCACTTGATATCCAATTGAATCTAAATTTCTTAAGCGACCATTTAAAATCCTGTAGGAGCTGACCCCGTTTAAATTTTTCCGAACTTACATTAAAATGGACAATCTCCGCTACGACGCCACGGACTACTTGAGGGAAAGATGATATTTTATAAGGCCAACACTGAGCACAATCTTTGGCCAAAGTAGTTTCTTTCTATTCCCATGTGGTTTTCACTCAAGCAAAAGGTCTTGCTCATTATACAGCTTCTGTCTTTTTCTATCTGTGCCTTGCTCTTGCTGTTCTCCCGTCTGCAATGTCCTTTCTCTATGTCCACTCTCCGGGCCACCCCCCAGCACCCCCTGCAGACAACTTCCTGCCAGGCTGATCTCAGAAGCAATTACTTCCCTGATGGGATCTCGTTCCCAACTTATGCTTGAAAAGCGTCAAGCTTCCAGAAAAACGGAAAGAATAGTACAAAGCACTGATACACTCTCCATCTACACGTAGCTGTTGTTAATATGTTTGACATCCGGTTTCCATCCATATACACCTACCCTTTCATTTTGGAGCCATTTGAAAGTTGCTGACATCATGATACTTTAGCATGTGCTTTAGCATGTACTTGAGCATGATATGTTCAGCATGTGTCACCTAAGAACAAGGACATTCTTCTACAAGATGACAATATCATCATCTCACCCCCAAAACTTAACATTGATTCCATAATACTATTTACTATACTTTTTTTCCTGGGAAAACATTCCTTTGTTTATTGTTGTAGGGATCAGGAAATGCCCAATAGGAATGACAATGTGACTTGCGGGTCTTGTAGTAGAATTTTGCTCTTTCCTGGGTATTCAGAGAAGTTTCTGGATTTTGTTGCATGCTTCTGCCTGAGTTTCAGAGAGATATCTGAGCACCATCAGTTTGGTAACTTGTGGTTTCTGTAGCAAAGGGGCACCCGCTAGCTTTGCCCACAGTTACTCTCATTTTAGACATCAAGCAGGGACATCGACAGCAGTAGCATATGTTTACCCATGGTCTGTCAGCTGAACTTGTGTTTCCCAAGCCAGGCCAAGCGTCAGGTGCAAGAAGATTGAGTCTTCATGATGGTGTAGTGTTTGGAACACCTGGAGTCCAAGCCCGAATCTGTCCCATTAGTTGCAAGGTGTATGCGTGTTCTGAGACTGCTGTGACACTTAAAATCTCAACCGAGTAGATTTTTAAAGAAATCATTGGATTTACTCAACGATTCATGAATCGGGCAGCACCTATTCTAGCAGACAGAAAGGAGCGCCGAGGAGCTGTACACACTGGAAGACTTTTATAGACAGAAGGGAGGAGGGGAAGTTATAGCAGCAAAAGGGGAGTTAACTAGAAGCAAGGCATACTGGCAACAAGTAGATTGGCTGTGTCAAGGTCACTGTCCTTCAGGAGATGGCAAGGGTCTGTCAAGCAGATTACCTCACTAGCATTGACCAGGGGATTCCTGATGGACTGGTTTAAGATTCCATTCCTGGGAGAGGCTCAAACTGTAATTAAGTCCCAGTTTGGTGGCGTGGAGATTAGCCTAAGTGATTCCATTTTGGGCCTGCTGTCTTGTTTTTAATACAAAGTACCACAGACTGAAAGAACAGATGTGTTGTCCTACAGTTCTGCAGGCTAGAAGTCTGAAATCAAGGCGGCAGCAGGGCCATGCTCTCTCTGAAGGTTCTAGAGGAGAATGTGTTCCTTGCCTTTCTCCCAGCTTCTGGTGTGGCCACCAGTTCCTGGTGTTCTTTGTTGTAGATGCTTCATTCCTCCATTTTTATATGGTCTTCTTCCCCCTGTATTTCTACTCCACTTCTTTATTTATTTATTTATTATTTTTAAAAATTTTGGGAGAATGCAAGCAGGGGAGGGGCAGAGAGAGGGGGACAGAGTTTCCAAAGTGGGCTTTGCTGACAGGCTGACAGCAGCGAGCCTGATGTGGGGCTTAAACTCCGAAATCACCAGATCATGACCTGAGCTGAAGTTGGAAGCTCAACCGACTGAGCTACCCAGGCGCCCCTCTACTCCACTTCTTATAAGGACATCAGTCTTATTGGATTGAACCCACCCTTACTCCAGTCTGATCTAAGGTCAACTAACTATGTCTTCAAGGACTCTATTTAAAATTTTATTTTATTGTTTATTATTTTTTGAGAGAGAGAGAGACAGACAGACAGAAAGCAAGCAGAGGAGGGGCAGAGAGAAAGGGAGACACAGAATCAGAAGCAGGCTCCAGGCTCTGAGCTGTCAGCACAGAGCCTGATGCGGGGTCAAACCCACAGACTGTGAGATCATGATCTGAGCTGAAGTCAGCCGTTTAACCGACTGAGCCATCCAGGTGCCCCTATTTTAAAATAAGGTCACATTCTGGAGTAATGAGGGTTAGGATTTCAACATATCTTTTCAGGGGACATAATTCAACCTATAACATGGGGTCTTTAGCTAACATATTAGAATTTCTATTTTCTCAAAGGTTTGCTGTGAAAATTAAATGAAATACAGGAGAATTATGCTATATCCATTTGACTTTAGAATTTCTAATATACAATTTACTTACAAGCTTTGCCAATTATCCTCAGGTGTCCCTTAAACTTTCCTCTTTTGGGGTCAAGTCTTCAGTTAAGGGTCATGTGTTGCATTCGGTTGTCTTGCCTCTTTATTCTCCTTTAATTTAGCACAGTGGTTCTCAAATCTTCATGGGTATGGGAATCTCCTGGAGAGAAATTATCTGGGGCCCTTCGCCAAAGACGCTGAGTCAGTGGGTCACAGTGGAGCCCAGGAATGGGCATTTCTAACAAGCGGGAAGGTGAGGTCAAAACTGCTGGTCCAAGGACCACACTTTTTGAACCATCGACGTAGAACAGAGATTGGAAAACTTTTCCGTGGAGGGCCAGTTAGTAGAATAGGCTTTGTGGGCCCTGTCGCAATTACTCAAGCTATTGTGGGCAAGAGCAGCCATAAACAGTATATAAACAAACAGATACGGCTATATTCCAATGAAATTTCATTTGCAGAGGAGCTCTCTGGACAGATTTGGCCCTCAGTCTGTCATTCGTAGCCTTGATCTGGAACAGTAGTACTGCTTTTTGGAGGGAGTTGCCTTTCAGCCTTTCAGAGCTTTCACATTTTTTAATTGTCTAGTTCAATTTTCTGACAGAATGTTCCACAATCTGGATTCAGTTGTTTTATTTTTATTAGGTTTAAATTAAACATCTTGAGGGGCGCCTGGGTGGCTCAGTCGGTTAAGTGTCCGACTCTTGGTTTAGGCTCAGGTCAAGATCTCGCCGTTTTGTGACTTGGAGCCCTGTGTCAGGCTCTGTGCTGGCAGTGCAGAGCCTGCTTGGGATTCTCTCTTTCTTCCCCTCTCTTACTCGCACTGTCTTTGTCTCTCTCAAAATAACTAAGTAAACTTAAATTTATTTTTAAATTAAATGAAAATTTAATTTAAAATTAAACATCTTGATAAGAATGTCAAATAAGTGAATTTGTATACTATCGAGGAAAATTATGGAAGATCTTGAAATGGACCAAAATTAATATTGAGCAACTTCAATGGAAGGCTAAGCATCATCTAATGCACCCTGCTGGGCTATCTGATTCTATATGGGGTTTTGTGCCTTTTGTTGTCTTTGAGCTATTCCACAACTTTGAATAGTGTAGAATACTGATGGTAATATCTATGATTCTTGTCTTTAGAAATGCACATTGTGTCCACTGAATATGCAATTGATTTTTGCCTTACGGATATTGACCAATCCTCCATCTATTTATTAGGCAACTTAGCTTCACCATTCCTGACGGCCTATATATGTGTTGAACTCTCTTTGGATTCTCCCTTGAGCCAGCTGTAACATGCTACTAGCTTTCATGCTAATTAATGATTTAAATAATATCTTTGGTACATGTTCATTTTATATCTGCACCTGAGCCATAATTATACTGTCTCTTAAATATCACCCTTTAGCAGTATTTTTCATCGCATCACTTTAGGACACAGAAAAGGCTAGATTTTCCAAATGTTGGTGACACTCATTTTAATCACTTGATTAAGGGGGTTCTATCAGATCTTTCCATTGTAAAGATATGTTTATCCTTTATTAGGGAACTCTATTTTGCGGGTGATGTTTTGAGACAAAGTGAATATTCCATTTGTAATAATTTTTCACCTCATGGTTTTCACCTGAAGATCTTTGCCTATATTGCTGATGACACGGGAGTTGCAAAACTTGAACCCTTTCTAGATGCCCACAGTTGGACATCTGAGCTCTCCCTTTGAGCCACTACAACACTTTCCTTTCTTGGGTTCTATTATCCTTTCACCATTATGGTGACTAAATCACAGACTCTGGCACTGTCTGACCTGGCTCAAACCCAGGCTTTTTCTTACTAGCTGCACGACTGGCAGTTTTTAAATCCCTCTGTGCCTCCGTTTCCTCAACTGCAAAATGGGTGCAATAAAGGCACCTTTCCTATAGGATTGTGTTAGGATTAAACGAGCTAAGTCAAAACACCAAAATGCTACTTTACACGTAATTACTTGCTTAATAAATGTTAGCTGTTATTGGGTCTTGATTATTTGAATGTGCTTGAATCCCAGATTTGCCACATATCCAAAAGTGTTTTTGGATAAGCATTAAAGGAAAGATGAACTGTCACCACTGCGGTTAGTCTATAGCTTTTATTTGCTCTAAGAGAAGGTCAGTTTTCTGAGTTCGAATCCAGATTTCTTATTTTCACACTGTGCGTAGCTCAGAGCCAGTCACACAGTATGGGTTCAATATATTATTATGAAAAATTTAAAAAACATTTATTTATTCTCGAGAGACAGAGAATGAGCAGGGGAGCGGCAAAGAGCGAGGGAGTCACAGAATTGGAAGCAGGCTCCAGCCCCTGAGCTGTCAGGACACAGGCCAACAAGGGGCTCGAACCCAGGAGCAGTGAGATCATGACCTGAGCTGAAGTTGGACACTTAACCAACTGAGCCCCCCAGGAGCCCTTGGTTCAGCAGACTATTTGAATAGAGGAATTAATAAAGCCTTGTTAAGTGGCACTCGCTTCACAGTTACACTTTTGCTTCCTTCATATTCTACGGTCCCACATTTGTGCTGCCTTCCTTAGTGTAGGAAGCCCGTGCCGGCTAAGGTCGTATAACAGGCTCTGGGCGGCAAACGCTGAACCCCCGCGCAGGGCTCCGCGATCCGACTCCGCAGGGCGGAAAAGTACGTTCCCACTGGTCAGGGATCCGAAGCAACACTGCCTCTGGCATTTTCGGCCGGGCAAGAAAGTCTGAGCCCTCGTTTCCCCCTTCCCGGCCGTCGGTGGAGGTTAGGGTACGGTAACTCCAAGTTGGGAAGCCCGCACACCGCGACCCAGAACGTGCGCAGGGAGAAAGCGAGGCCGGGTCACCGGTGCCCGCCGAGGGCCGCCACCGGGACGCAGGCCCGGGCCACGCACCTGCGCCCCGCGCCCCGCCGCGCCGCTTCCTGCCCCGCGCGTGCCGCGCTCACGTGACCGGGCCTGGGCGGAGCCGGGGCGGGCGGGGATCACCTGAACAAGGGAGTCATGTGAGCGGGGCGGGGGAGGGGGCGGTGCCGGGCGCGGTCACGTGACGCGGTTCCGGGGCCGCCGCCGCCGCCGCCGCTGCCGCCGCCGCCGCCGCCGCCGAGCCCAGCCGAGCCGAGCCGCGCGCCCCTCGGGCTCCCGCTCCGCTCCCGCTCCTCTCGCGCCTCTCTCCGTCTCCACCTCAGTCTCCGCCCTGGCGGCGCGACCATGTCCCGGGCGCGGCCCCCGGCAGCCGCGCGCCGCTAGCCCGGCGCTCGCCGCGCAGCCAGGGCCGGGCGCGATGGGGGCCGCCGCCGGCCGGAGCGCCCACCTGGGGCCCGCGCCCGCCGGCTGCCCGCTGCGCGCCCTGCTCCTGCTGCAGCTGCTGCTCGTCTGGGCCCCGGGAGCCGCGCGGGCCCAGGTCACCGAGTTCCCCGAGCTGTGCAGGTGGGTGGCCCGCCCGGGCGCAGGCTTCGCTCGAGGTGCCCCGGGCGCGCAGCGGGGCTGGGTTGGGGGGCGGGGGCGCTCTGGGGACGGGTCGGGCTCCCCGAGTCGCCTTCAGTCCGGGTTTGGGTTTCCCTGTCCCCGAGGGAAAGTTGCCCGCGTAGTGGCGAAGGATGAGAGACCGAGGGGTCGTGCGCGCGGGCGGGGGGCGCGGGGTACCCGCCGTCCTGGCACTGGCCCGGGGTGGGGGGCCGCTGTCCGGCCACTTGTGGCTGTCACTAAGTCCGGGGCGGCTTTGTGTGCGAGCAGCTGGCCGCCCCGACCCAGCCGGTGACACGCTGCGGGCGCCCTCCGCCCAGCTCCTGCCCTCTCACAGCGGTGCGCCTGCGAAAGTTGGAGGACGCAGGAACTACAGCTTTGCTTTGTTCCCACTCCACGTTTTCCTCAAAGTTCCACCAGCGGGACTTTGGAGAGGCCCCTTAGTATGGACGGACACCCACACGAATGGCCATAGAACGGGGGCGGGGGAGTTAGTTTCATTTGCTGATTGATTTCCTGCTTGTTGGTTTTCCATTTTCTCTTTTAAGTAGCTCTTCTGCAGAAGGTGACTTTTTTTTTTTTTTTTTTGATCGAGGGACCCGAGGGTGGTCATCCTGCATTCGCTTTCAAGACTACCCTTCACTTCTTTGAGCCTAACTTCCTGTGTAGTTGCTGACATGATGTCATTGTCTCCAGGGTGGATTATTCTAGTGGAGTCTTTTGCTCTGGGAATCATGATTGTATAATCGCTAGACCCATCGAGGGCTGTTAGTGTCGTGTGCTGTCTAGGACAGGAGTCCTGGGGCTGGGGAACTGTCCGTTAGGAGAATTTTCTGACCAACTTTTCCTGAACTGTTTAGGATGATGGAAAATCCATCTCTGATTTATTTTTGAAACTCTGGTAAAAGGGAGGCAGGACGAAGAGTTCAGAAAGACCAGCGCACAGGAGTTCCCAGTGGCACTAGCAAGTTACTTCTCACAATGAGTTGAGCCCAGCTTTGAACTGAACTTTGAGTTTGTGGTGTGGTTTATGGGATTCTTGTTTTTCCCCTGTATCAGAGATGACCTTGTTCCTACCCCCGAGTTTAGAATTTGTGGAAATCACTATTCTGAGGCTGAGCCCACGATATAAATTCAGTGCAAGGGCCATGTTCTTTATTTCTTTTCCCTTTTTTTAGGGTGGGGGGCTCACCGCACATTAGTTTATAGATTAGTTGGCTGCCCCGTAACATACATATTACACAGTAATGAGCATGGTACATGGTACGCAGAAAAGGGGGCCAGCTTCTGCAAGGTCAGGCGGCGGCTTGCATTTGAAGGAGAAGGTTTTGGAATAATGGCTGCCGTAAGCAGCCCTATCCTAAGAAACTAACTCGGCTGGGCTAGTGGTATTGAAGTCTTGGTCTGGTTAGCAAATTGGAATTTATGTTTTAAGGGTTATGGTTAAAGTTGGCTTCGAGGGCAGACCCATACATAGTGGCGGAGGCAAGGGGCCCTTAGTTTTACATTACCTTAGTCCTCACAGCTTCATCTGTAAATGGCACATGGCCTCTGGGTCCAGTAGGAAATGGCCTTTGTATCTTTAACTTAGCAAATGCTAGAGAGGGCTCTTGGGTGATGTGCGCTGTTAGTGTGATAAATGTGTCCTTTGCAGTCTCAGAATATCTTTAAAGTTGGCGTGTTTACTTTTTCTGCCAGAGTTCCTTAGGACAGCAAATCTCCCAGTTAATTCGGGGCCTGCAAGCACACATTTCTTTTCCCCGTTACTGCTCTGTGGTTTTGCCTTGAGACTTCTCCAGAGCCGTGCATAATCTCAACTTTAAATTCCATATTCTGCCAAATGAAAACCTTCCTATTTGTTCCTGTTTTAAATGAATATCTTGGCTTAAATACTTGTTAAGACTTTTGGGTGTGTGTAAAAAAATCTGTGTATTTTTATGAGATAACACTGGTTAAAAGTTCCTTAACTCTACCATATATTTGAAGAATAAAATGGGAGCTGAAAAAAATTTTTTTAATGTTTAATTTTTGAGAGAGAGTTTGCTAGTGGGGGGGGGGTCAGCGAGGCTGGGGGACAGAGGATCCAAAGTGGGCTCTCTGTGGACAGCAGAGAGCCCAACGTTGGTGGCGGGGGGTGGGGGCTCGAATCCATGAGCTTTGAGATTATGACGTTTAACCGACTAAGCCACCCAGGTGCCCTGGAGCCGATGATTTTTAAAATCCAGTGTACTAAGTCCCACCAAAGCAGAATGTGTTCAGCTGCCTTTCTGTTCCATCTCCGTGTGTCCATTTGGCGGAAATGTGAATAACCCACCCGGATCCCCTCTAGGGAGTATGAACAGTAGACTGCTACAAGTATTACTGTTTGTGTGGCTTGGTCAAGTGGTGGCCGACCCCAGGTGGACATCCCCAGTAGGCTCGGATTACCTTCCAAATATTTGTACATGGCTTGTTTGTAATACAGAACATATTTTCCCGTTGAAAATGGTCTCGTTCGTCGTAGCTTGGTGCCTAGGGCAGTCACCAGAAACCCATTGTCCACGCCACAGGTGGGGGAGGTGCCCAGACACTGTACAGCTTTAACTAGACCCTGCAGTAAATTCTCGTCGTCTCAAAATAATAGAGTTGGATCCCAACTCTCTAGAACCAAAGAGGGTACTTTTCATCTGCGATCCCTTAGAACCAACCGGAGGGAAGTTGAGTCTGCTTCAGGGCTGCCTGCAGGTCACCTGGTGGGGCTCTTGGGTGAGGACAAAGCTTGAGGCCACAGCAGCCCTGCTTTCTCCTAGGATAAAGGGGCGGTGGTCGGGGTTCGGTCCCTGGTGCAGTTAGGTATTGGGTGGAATGCCAGCAACAGCGGAGAGCTATCTTCGCAGGAGCGTTAACTGCATTTGTGCACATGGGGGACAGAGCAGGTCTCTGTGAGTTGTGCACGGGAAGGCAGGGATGGTAGAGGCGATTTTCCCCAGGGTATCTGGCTCAACGGGGTCCTTAATGTGCTGCTTGTTGGAGCAACTCAGTCGTGTGTTTTCTAAGACTCCAGAGGATTGCCGTGCCGGTGAGTCCTGTGCTCTGGAAGAAGTTGGTGATTTTTAGCCACTCAGCTGTTTCTTGGGAGGCAGTGTGCTGGTGGAAGGAAGGCGTTTTCCTGAGGCCAGTGTGACTGTGGGGCTGGCACGTACAGAGGTCCTGAGGAAGGAGGAGTGTTAATGCCGGTGAGGAATGTCTGGAGGTCAGTAGGGCTGGGAGGGTGAGAGCAAGGGGGGTAGGGCAGGAGCCAGGCCATGCGGACTCCCCAGAAGTCACCCAAAGTGACCAAAATGCTGTCTGCTTGTCAGTAGCTTTGCTCATCACCGTGTGATTTACACTTTGTGAGATGTCATCTTACATCGTATATAGTAGGCGAGTTTCCATTTTATTTAGGTGTTAACTTCCTTAGTGAGGTCTACATAGTTTGTACTAGTTCCAAAATACTGCATTGGGTTTTATGATTTAAGTAAAGTACTTGATAATTTAGAACAAGTTTCCCCCCCTCCCCGTTGTTTGGGTATACATGCTGGAAAGGTTATATTATATCAAGAACAAGAGAATAACGCGGTCAGCAGGGAGTTGGGATTCGTTTCGTTGCTGTGTCTAAGAAGGTTTTTTTTCCCCTGCGATTTTTCTGAAGGAACAGTGCTCCTATGTTTAATTTGTGCCACATGTTAAACCTGGACCACATGCATTTGTGTGTGTACGTTTCTTGCAACAGTAAGTGTGTGGAGAAGCGCAAGATGATTAATTATGGGGACATTAGACCTCATGCATTAATTCTTGGAGCAGCATCCTGACACCTTCCCAGGAAATGAATTCCTGATTGGATTTCCCATCTTTTATCAGTGTTTCATACAAGGAGTTTTAAAAGATGGGGTTGAGAAAAAGAATTCAGATGTTCTCGTCTTTATTTTGGGCTTGGCGTGTAAAAGTGTACTGTGCTGGTCCGATGATTCAGGAGGGTGTTACAAACTGGGAGTTCGTGGCAGAAAGTAGCTCATTACTTTGCTGGTTACTTCTTCTTTTTTGTTTTCTTCCTTTTTGTTGTCCTGGCCACAGAGATTTATCTCTTGGTTAATGCCCCCACTGGTCAGTGATGGTGTAGGGGAAGGTGGAAGTAGTGAAGATTGGGTATACCTATGGCCTCTCCGTGTCTTCCTCATCACTGACTTATGGCCGGTGAGGGACAGAGGCCTGGACGCATGTTGATTGTGTCTCCATCCTCGCAAGGTGACACAGGATTCATTTATTTTCCAGTAGTTTCTTAATCAGAGGGGAAATTAGGAGGGGCCAGAGCTAGAATGGAGACACCGCAAGGGGGACGGCCCACTGGGATCCTAGAAGTCTGTGCTGGCCACCACTCCTCTCTCCCCGGAGGCAGCCGCCACGCACATCCTTCTCTCCTCAGATTTGTTAATTTTAAGTAGTGTAGTGCTAGGTTTGATTTTCTCTTCAAGAACAACCTAGGTGTTAACTCGGTTTTGGCTAGTATGAATAAAGCTGTTGAGTATTTCCAAACAAGGGTTTGTGTGGATTTGGCGTTCGTGTTTCTCTTGAGTAGACATGCAGAGTGGAATTGTTCAGTGGACTGTGTTTCACTACGGGAGCTGTTAAACTGTACTCAGAATGTCCATTTTGCAATCCCACAAGCCGTGCAGGAGAGTTTCAGTTCAGTGTCCTGGTCACCACTTGATCTTAGCAGTCTCAGTTTTAGCCATTCTGATGAGTGGGCAGTGTGTCTTGGTGTGGTTTTAATTTCCATTTCCCGGATTCGTGATGCTGAGTATCTTTTCTTGTACTTATTGGAATGCCTAATGATGTTGAACATCTTCCATGTGTTTCTTGGCCATTTGGACAATCTTCGTAATGTCTCTCTATTAAAACCACTCCTTTGTCACCGCCCTTCTCCACACCTCCGCAAATGTGTGCATGTGGGACATGGTCATCTTGATCAGCTTTAGGAGCTCTTTATGTATTCTGAGTACAGGTCCTTTCTTAGGCATGTGTAACGTGTATGATGAATATTTTTTCCCCACTCTTTGGCTTGCCTTTTCATTTTCTTAATGTATACTTTGAATAACAGATATTTTTTAATTTTGATGAACTTCAATTTATCTTTTTTTTTTTTTTTTTTACTGGTTTGTGTTATTTTGCAGCTTAAGAAATCTTTATCTGCTCTAAAGTTTCGCAACCTTAACCATATTGACATTTAGGCTGGGTGATTCTCTGTCATGGGGCTCTTGTGCGTCGTAGGATGTTAAGGAGCATCCCTGACCTCCACTCACTGGATGCCAGGAGCCCCCCCCCCCCCCCCCAGTTGTGACAAACAGAATGTCTTCAGACATTTTAAATGGCCCCTGATGGACAAAATTACTTCCAGTTGAGAACCACTGGTCTACTCAAAAGTCAAACAGATTTTCTCTTATGGTCGTCTGGAAGCTTTATAGTTTTAACTTTTACGTTTAGCCCTAGGATCAATTTTTTGGGTTAATTTTTATGTATGATGTGAGGAGAGGGCGAAAGTTTATTTCTTCTATGAGCACATCTAGTTCCGTTTACTAATATTTCATATAGGATGCTTATAGCTGTTTTTTAGGGAGATTGGACTGTAGTTTTCTTTGCCGTGCTGTTCTTGGCTGAGTTCAGCATCAAGAGTATGTTTGGTTTGCGGAAAGAGCCAGAGGCTTTTTAGTATTTTATATGCTGTTGAGCACTTTTGTGTACGATGGACATTTTCTCGTCCTTAAATTTTGGTAGAACTCACCAGTAAAACCATCTTGGTCTGGTGTCTTTGAGGAGGGAGAGGACCGTGGAGGAAGAGGGTTTGTTTGTTTGTTTGTTTTTTGGTGGAGGAGGAGTTTGATTGTGGTTTCAGTTTAATCTTCTTTATTTACCTAGATTTGCAACTTTTTTGGAGCCCATTTACCAAGCTCCATATTTTCTAGGAAGTTGTCATTTTAATTTCACATTCATATACAGAAATGTAGCATGCTACCTCATAGTTTTGAAACTGCTCTTTGTATCTCTAGGTAAAATATTCTGATGTTTATTTGTGTGTTTTTTTTCTTCATACTTACTAAAGATGTTTGCCTTTTTTAGTCTTTAAAAGGATTACCGTTTTAACGTTCACCATCTCTGTCACTGTTTAGTTTCAATTTTATTAATTTCTGCTCTCTATTGGTAACTTCATTGGAAAGCTTCGATCTTTTATTTTAAGTTATTTTACACAATATGAGATTAACTTAAAGCTATATGATTCTTTGTTCTGAGGATTGTACCACTCAGAGGTTTGTTACATTGTTTTTTTATCCTTAAATTCTAAAGTTCAGTGTCCTGGTCAACAGTTGATCTTACCAGACTTAATTTTAGCCATTCTGGTGAGTGGCAAGGTCCTTTTTTTTTTTCAGGACCCCAAAGTTCTAACTATTTCAACTTCCTGGGCCCACTCATTTGTTAGAATCTTTTTTTCCCTAGGTAAATGGCTCCCCCCGCCCCACCCCATCTCCACCCTGCTTCTCCCCTCCCCATCTCCCCTAACTGTTCCCACTGTGGCTAGTAAATGTGGTGGAATTTATTGACATTTCCCCTGTGGCCTAGCACCTAGTCAAGTTGGGAGTGGTCTGTGTGTTTGGAAAAACTGTTCTCCTTTTGGGTCAAAGTTTCTTTAATTGTGCTGTTCAGCTGGTCTTTATTGTAACTAATTTTTGTCCTTCTCCCCTGGTCTTTTATACTTTGTATCCAGCTACCGCTTGATACAAAGAATGTCTTGCTTCCTGTCTCCCAGTTTAGCCATTCTGTTGTTCATAGGCTCTCCAACTGTTTGGTTTTTTTTTAATTTTAAATTTTAAGAAGGTCTCCAGTTGATATATATCCAGAGCTGCCTATGATCCCGTCCATCTTCACGGCTGGGCAGCTTTCATTGTTTCCGGGAAGATGGGCTGGAAAATTCTGCTCTCACTGCTCTATTCTCCTTCCTTGGGCCCCGGGTCTTCTGCTGGAGTTTGCCCTCTCATTTCATGGCAGTGCCCTGTCAATGACTGGTGATTCTTGGTGTGGTGTTCGCAGTACGTCTCCTTTCGGACATTTGTTGCCTATCCTGGTGCAGCTGTGCAGGGCAGGGCTGGGAGCAGTTGTCGGATCTTGGCTCTAAGTGCTTTGGGGGGAGGGTTGGGGGGATGGGTGGGGCCGGCCTCTGGCCGCTGTATCTCCCCGTCTGCTCTTTGAATCTCAGGGACTTTTCTGCCTTCCTAGGTATCACCCCCAGTCTGAGCTGCCAGGAGATGGCTGATAAAGCCCGTGCCCACTGCGGTTGGCCAAGTGCGGTGCGTGCGGCTTGGAGCCGGAGGGGGCGAGCTGGGTCACGGAGTTGGCTGTGCCAAGTCTCTTTTCTCCGGGCCTCGGTTTCCTTCGCAAGAGAGGGCCGTCCCAGTTTGGAATTGGGACCCCTCCCTTTACTAGTTGCAAGGTCTCAGGCCCGTCACTGATCCTTACAGGCCTTAGTTTCCTTTTGTGCCAAATCAGGACTGGTGTGAGAATTAGAGAATTTCAGTGCCTGTCCCGTTCTCAGGGTTCAGAAATAGTGGTGACGGTGATTACATTTTGTCTGTTAAGTTGGAGTTGCTGCGTTATCTCCATGATATTTTTAGCCTCTTACTCTGCCCCCCCCCTTCTCTCTGAGTGCCTTGGGGCTCCTGCCTCTGCCTCAACCAGGGAGCATCTCTCTTTAGCCGGTTTCTACATTGGCGCTCCACCCAAGAGTCCTCTTGAGAAAGAAATGTTTCCATCCTTTGCAGAAGTTTAAAAATCCCGAGATGGTGTGATTCTCGGGGTCCATTTTGCATCCAGAATCCTGCGGTTGTGAAGTATGCATCCTCCAGGACTCCTTCAGTTGCGAGTTGCGGAAAAGCCCAACTCAGATTCCCTCAAACCAGGAGGAGCGCGATGATCGGAGGTGTGGGCTCTGGGCCGATGCCAGGTGCCATCTGGCTGGCGGGCCCCTCCTGTTTCCTTGGCTTCTCTGCCTTCCCTGGGACGCCGCCTCCCTGTCCATCTCCGGTCTAAGGTGGGGGGGTAGGAGGCCCTGGCCGCCTCCCGCCTGGGTGTCTGGGTGTCGTCCTCATGCCTCCCGGGCTGCCCTGCAGTGGAGGGGGCGGGTGAGCGCTGGATTCCAGGCCGTCTGCTTCTTGCAGGGGCCCCTGTCTTCGGCTCTGTGTTGGCCGGTGCAGGGGGCCCGGTGGGTGGGAACCCTTCACGGTGCGGGAAGTGCCAGTCACTCTCCTTCCTGCAAGCACGAAACTTGCCCTTCAGATCAGCCTGAGGTCTTTGGTGGGATTTTCCTGTTCACGTCCGTGTGCTGTCAGATCTGGCCGGGGAAGCTGTGTCTTCAAGTAAACAGACACAGGGGAGTCTCCTTGGGCAGAGGGAGCAGATTCTTCTGGGTCTTTCGGCCTGCGGCAAGGGAGACTTGTGGGAAGTTAGACTGTTGAAGGTGTTACTCTTAGTTTTGGTGCAGGGTATGGATGGAGAGGTTACACGATGTGGCAGCAGTGACAAATGGCCTTAGAAATGTGGTTGCCAGTGGGTGGCCTGGGCGGAAGGCGGACGAGGTGTCTTTCCAGTCCGGTCCCTTGTGCTGGGATGTGTGAAGATTCTTCACACGCTCGCACGTGTGTTGCACTAGCGTGTGCACACGGAGAGCCCGCTCGGGAGCAGATGGGCCCGTCGGATTCGGGCTGCGTGTGAGACTCGTCTGCTGCCGTCTGTAGGTTCACTGCACTCTGCACGTTGTACGACGCACGATGTCTTGTCCTGAAAACAACCCCCACCCCCGCCCCACAAGACTTCCTGCTCTTCGTCCCCAGTCTGAAAACAGAAAACCAAACCACCAGAATGGAAGCACTGAAGAAGTGGGTTCCTACCAGCGACAAGGGTGTGTCTCCACTGAGTCACCCCGGTGGCCCCTCTGAGGCCCCCACAGTCGCGTGTACCGCACACGTCTGCTCACCGCCCGCACGCTGGGCAGCAGCGTGGCTTCTCTTTTCCGTCTTCTAGAGTCGGCCCTTCGGTCCTCACTTTGGTTGACCCTGGGGGAGGGATGAGCTGCTGACAGCGCCTTTTTGAAGAGGACACGTGGGCAGAGAGCACGGAGGAAGTGCAGTGAACGGGGGACCCCGTATTGTGGGCTCTGGAGGGGAGCACGGCGGGCGTGGCTCGGACGTGGCAGAGGGGCCATTGTGGCTGGAGCAGCACGGGTGCCTGAGGGGGACAGAGGGAGAGGACTGGAAGGAAGGAGGAGGAGCTGGGGGCCGGGTCCCACCAGCCCTGGTACTCCGGGAGGGGGGAGCCCTGGGAGATTTCGAGCCGAGGAGGGACGTAAGGTGGGGTCGGCCAAAAGGGGGAAGCTGGAGTTTTGATGGACTGCGTAGGAGGTTACAGTGGGTCAGACAGGGGTTGTAGCAAAGGGTGTGGTGACAGAGAAGTGGTGGGAGTCGGATATTTTGCAGGTAGAACTGATGGGTTTCCTGACAGTCGGGGTATGAGGGAGAGGGAAGGGGACGGGGTTCGGTCCTCGCGGTTGGAAGTTGCGTTGCAAATGGAGTTGCTGTTTTCAGAGATGGGTAACCTGGAGGAAGACAGGGAGTTGGGCTTGGCTGTGGCCCTGGGGGTGGGGGTGCCTCCTGGCATCCAAGTGCAGAGGCTGAGTGGGCAGCCTGAGCTGTGCGTTCGGGCCGAGAGCAGTCCCTGGGACTGGGCCCATCGGGGGCCGCTGTGCATTGGGAGCATCGGAGCGAGCACTTAGGCGGTGGGGGAGGCAGAGTCTGAGGGACAGACGCTGGGGGGCCTGCCAGGGAGGCTGCCAGTGAGCTGCCGGGGATGTGGGGCAGGAACCGAGAGAGCAGCGTGTCCTGGAAGGCCAGGGAAGCCCGGGCAGGAGGAGGGACATGGCCAGGTGTGTCGGGTGGGAGCACCGACTACCACGAAGGTGAAGAAGTGACCGGCGGGTCTGGCAGCACAGAGAGCGGTCTTCCATGAGGACGATGCAGGCTCTGGTGAAAGCCCGCTTGGCTTTGAGGGAATATGAGAGCACAGGAGTGGGGGACCATAGGTCTGCAGTTTCCGTACGGGGATCAGAGCAGTGGCTTGTGGCTGCTCTGGCTTGTGGGGCCGAGGGAGAGCATGGTAGGAAGTGGGATGTGGCACAGACGGTCTGTGCGCTGAAGGGACTGGTCCAGGACGGAGAAGATGGCTGGTGACCCTGGGCTGAGGGAGAGGAGGAGGAAGAAGACAAAACCCAGGGTGCTGTCCCCGAGCAGGGGACAAGTCTGGCAGCCAGGGCACCGGGAAGCGTGGGCCTTAGTGAGGGGAGGGAAGGCAGGATGTGTGAGGAAGCTGCAGGTAGGCCGGTGGACTCGGTGGAAACACGGAAGTTTCTATTTTAATTTCCGTAGCGAACTAAGAAGCACCATCCCTGCCGAGGGTAGCCAGTAAGCAAACGGCTGCTCTTGCTCCTCTGGTTGCGTTTACGTTGGTGACGCTCTTACTGGGGCCTGCGGTGGCGGTGGCACGTGCTCCAAGGGAGGGCTTTGCCTCTCCCTGGACTAGTGACAGGAGGCCAGGTCACAGACCTCAGAGGGCTATCACGCTGTGTCTGCAGGGGGCGTGGCACCTACCTGGACGGAGGGGCCCAGTGAGTGACGGTGTTTGTAGACGGTCCAGCAGAAGTGGGGGGCGTAGACTTGCCCCACAGACGTTTCCCGCGTTCTTCTAGAAGTTCGTAAGGACGAGGCGAGCTGGCGCTGACCTGCTTTCAGGAACTCACCAAGGCGATGCCCGCCCGGCACGGAAGGGGCGCCCTGTGCGCGTTTCCTCTTCCCGGCCGGTGTTAGGTCATGCGGCACTGTCTGTGCCTGTCTGACACTTGACCCCAGCGTCTTCAGAGCAGAGCCTTTTCTCGCGTGGGAACCTCACCTCCTGGTGAAGAACGAGCCCCCGACGGCGGCCTCATTGCCATCACACAGCTCAGCTGACTGTCCCTGGCACCCGGGGGGCAGGCCATCCTGTGGTTGGGGCTCGGAAGGAATGGCCTGGGGTCTGGGAGGCTTTTCTGGAACACTGGTGGCAGCTTACAGGGGACCAGGCATTCAGGTTTGAATCTAGGCCATGGGCTGGTGGGTTGACTTTACAAGCAGTCGACTTCAGGGGTGCCTGGGTGGCTCAGTCAGTTAAGTGGGCGAGCGGCGACTTCAGCTCAGGTCATGATCTCATGGTTTGTGGGTTCAAGCCCTGCGTTGGGCCTGAGCTGACAGCTTGGCGCCTGGAGCCTGCTTCAGACTCTGTGTCTCTCTCTCTCTGCCCCTCTCCTGCTCATGCTCTGTTTCTCTGTGTCTCAATAACAAGTAAACATGAAAAAAATAAAAATAAATAAAAGCAGTCGACTTCAGATATCTATATTAATGAAGGAGGTGAAGCCAGCCCTTCTTTATGCGTATGAAGAACAAAGTGTTCGAGCATCCAGGTAATTACCCTGATTTTTAAGAAACCCTCACAGAGCAGGCTTAGGGCGGGAGCACAGGCCCACGTCCTGGTCCCACAGAGCTGACCTAAGCAAACATGCCGCGGGTGCAGCTGAAGGAGGGCGGGCCGTCCTCTGGCAGCTCCGCGTAGTGGAGGCCCTGCCGTGCGATTCCATACCTTGCATCGCAGCGGAACCTCCTTACGGAGAGCGTGTCCTGCCCTTGGCCCCTGCTGCCCTGCCAGGGTTTCTGATGTGTCAGGCCCCTGTTCTGGGGGCAGCTGGCGGCTCCGTGGCCCAAGCGTGGGTAGGCCCGAAGTGGCCGTCCTGTCCTGAGGTATCCTGGGAGGCAGCAGAGGGGTGTGTGTGTGTCCTGAGGGCCCCCCCCCCCCCCAGTCTCTGTCTTGAGCTCTACCAGCTCTGTGGAGATGGCCCGAGACCGGGGCCTGCCCCCCTCACTTCCTGGCCGGTGTTACGTGACATTCCTTTTGAAGGCTCCAAGCCAATGTACCTTTTTTTGTAAACTCCATTTTTAAAGCTGCCTAAAGCCTTCTATGGACCAGATGAAAGCCTTAAATCTTAGTCTCTCGAAAGTTCTCCATTCCTGGCCATGGTTTCCCACATGGTGACTATGCGGCAGCTGAGTTTTGCAGATGAGGAAGCTGGGGCCCGAGAGAGTAAGCCTGTTCCACACAGCTGGTCCGGGCGGGGCAGGCGTCGGGCCAGGTCTCCGGGCTCTTTCCTTGCCCTGGCACCCTTCCGAGTGCAGCTCACCTCCCTCCCGATTTCACATGACCTCTGTTAGTCACTCGTGGCGCTGGTTTAAAGCCCTGTCCCCTCCGCCAGCCTATCCCGTGGCGCCTTAGTCTCCCGTGCCGACTTAGAGCCTTGCTTCCGGCTGGGTGCCTCTGGCCGGCCGGCCCACAGTTCTTGTTCCCAGACCCTGTGAAACTACCTGGGAAAACCAAGGGCTAACATCTGGCACTTTCTGGTCTTTTTTTTTTCTCTTTTTCTTTTTTCTTTTTTCTTTTTTTTTTTTGGTGCAGGCCTCATATCTTTATCCACAGCTTTGTGGGTTTGTTAGAATAGGAAGTGAAGTACTTCCTATATAAGCTTTTGCCATGCTGTGTCAAACTCGTGTGTCCCCCGGCCCTGAGACCAGGGTGCAGATTTATCGTGCCGAATCAGATTCCGCTCCTCCGGTGTCGGCCGCAGACGGCCGTGGGCAGCGGCGGTTACACAAGCCCTTGCCCTTTTCCTGAAGCCATCCATGTTGGAAACCCTGCCTCTGTCCGCACCCTCCTTTCCCCTCCCTCCTCCCCTCCCCCTTCTTCAGTTTAGGAGACCGGTCCAGATTTTTGAAGGTTAGCGAGCTGGATATACGAGCTGAGAAACTATCTGGTAATGATAAGGGGCAGAAGTGCGCCAAACGATTTCCGGAATATTCTGCAAAAGGACTTGGATGCAGGCCAGAAGTAGGAAAAAAAATTTTTTTTGATGTTCAGGTTGGAAAGACTTCCCCTCATCCCCCAAATTTTGGATTTGCTGCTCACTCCAGATTCAGAGAAACATTCCTTGAGCCAGTCACTGTGCGCTGTGAACTTAGAAGGAGCTTCGTTGTTCTTTTTTATTAACGAAACCAAATTATAGAGTCACACATGCTTATTAGTTTTATTACTGATTCTATCCTACCTCTATACTGCTTTTTATACCAATAATTAATTGTAGGCCAGTAATAAAAAGTTTAGTGGCTCCATGACCATTACCGTAACCCTGACTCATGGAGGGTGAGGGAAAGAAGGTATATTTCAAGAGCGTGGCTAAGTGGCAGTACATGTGAGGAGAGGTGCGGGTTCATGGAGCTGCTTTGTGTTGAGGGAAGGAACTCAGTTTTCTAAGATTTTTTTTTTTTAATGTTTATTTTTGAGAGAGAGAGAGGGAGACACAGAATCCAAAGCAGGCTTCAGGCTCTGAGCTGTCAGCATGGAGCCTGACATGGGGCTCGAACCCACCAACTATGAGATCATGACCTGAGCCAGTCAGACGCTTAACTGACTGAGACACCCAGGCGCCCCCAGATTTTTTGTTTTCTTTAAGAGGTTGGGCATATCTTACATTTTATTTATTTATTAAACCTTTTTAAAATGTTTATTTTTGAAGGAGAGAGAGACAGAGGGCAAGTCGGTGAGGGGCAGAGAGAGATAGAGACGCAGAATCCGAAGCAGGATCCAGGCTCTGAGCTGTCAGCACAGAGCCCGACGTGGGGCTGGAACCCACAGATCACGAGATCATGACCGGAGCGGAAGTCGGGCACTCAACTGAGCAGCCCAGGCGCCCCATATCCTACATTTTATACCTGAATTTTATGTACTTGATTTTAGGTGTTAGTTGTTTTAAAAATGGAAAGAACCCCACATTTGCAGTTTTGCGGGTATTCAGTGAAGACAGATAAGAAAACATGAGAGGTGTCCTGATAAGACTCTGAGTTCAAATAGTTTAAGCGTACTGTCCAGCCATCCCTCTGTGGCTTTTCCTTTTGAATTTTCTTTCTTCGGGACAGACCTCATTCAGTGGAGGTGGTTCCGAACTCCAGGAGATTGTGTTTGGCCAGCTGGGTTCGCGTCTGCGTCGCTGCCCCTCGGTTGGTTTCTTCTTGACCGGGACGGGCCCGCATGTGGCGCCCACTGGAGCAGTATTGGGAGAGTCGAAATGCCTTCCTGCCTCTGGCTTGGGTGACAACACGCTACTTGTGTGCCTCCTTCTCACTGGTAATCTGCCAGCACCTTTCAGGATATTATGAAACTCAAACCAAATGAGGTTAAAATGGAGCTCTGTCCCCCGAGCAGACGCACGGCCTGCCTGGTCATCCCGGGCACCTTCGGCAGAGGCGGTGGACTGTTTTAAGCATTCTTTAAGGGAAGGACTTGGCCTCTGTGCTCAGTTTTTATAGTGAGATTAATTGTGCGGGTACAGGGTATGTTTCAGGAGCAGGATTCCCTTTAAAATCAGAGCTCCTTAAAGTCATTTGCCTTGTGTGTCCCTTCTGCCCCCTCCCCCGTTCCCCGCTGGGTCTGAGGGAGTGATTGTCGGATGTTTCCCAGTTCCTGGTGACACTGTCGAACTCCCGGACTCTCAGTTGGGGTTTCAAAGGGCAGCTCTCCACTGAGTGAGGACAGTGATTGTGAGATGAGTCTTTCTCAGTGGAGTCCTCACCCAGCTTGGATACGCAGTGGGGTGGGGGCAGCCATGGGGAGGGGGCTCAGGGACTGAGGCTCTTAGGAACCACAGGTTGCATGCAGAAGGCACCTTTGGGGTTTGGCAGTTCCGACAGTGCAAAAGAG
>PJEM01010058.1:0-65695 GCA_004023845.1 Helogale parvula | reverse complement strand
ACCCCACGTGGGGGTCCTTGGCCCACCCTGTAATTGGTTATTTTCAAAGAAACACTAAATGTCGTGATTGGGTCCCGCCAAAAGTAACGAACACTCTGGACAATGTGTATGCTTAGAATTGTTACTAAGGCTGTTATACGATGATGATTGGATTACTGTACCTCTGTCATACTTATCTGTAACCCCCCTTTTTCCAAACCTCGTAAAAACCCTCCTCAGCCTTGTTCGGGGCTCTCAGCACAGATCCACTGCGTTGGTGAGGTCTGGGAGCCCGAGCCTAAGCCCAAATAAACACCCTTTGCTTTTGCATACGTGATTCGGTCTCCCTGGTGGTCTCTGGTTTTGGGGGATATTGTGATCTGGGCATAACAACGACAAGCCAGGAACATGCCACACATTGCCCACAGCAACTGCAGGTAGTAAGCCCCTGCTGGATACTTTCACTTACACTGAAAAAAGGAGACTCCATGACTTTCGAAGACCAAGTATTCCTTACTAATTTCCCTTGTTTTGGCCTGCAGTGTCCTCTTGGATACAGCTCTTTGGTGGCTGGTCCAGTGGTCACCACATTCGGGTAAGCAGCCCCTTACTCCTCCCTGTCCTGCAGTCACATCGAACCTGTCGTACTCTTCACAAAATCACCCCTGCGGACACACCCTAATAGATCCACAGAGGCTCAACAGGTGTTAATTGAGGAAATGTCTCATTGAGGGGAGGTCAGGACCACTGGATTCCAAAAAGTGAAGCAGATTTTCTATAAGTGCTTAGGCTTTATGCCTGAGGCTACAGAAGTGAGATTTGTGAACTCCTCACAGTTAACTGAAATAAAGAATTCTTCATCTGTGTAATAACTCATGTGCAATAACACTCTAGTGAAATTTTAGGTTAAGGTGTCACCTCCTAAACGTATTTACATTTTAGACTGTCTCTAGATAAAAACAGCAATACTTCTTTGAGATGATAATAATAACACCGTGATAATTAGAGCTCTCATTGAGAATCAGTTACACATATACACGTATCAGACATTCTCTGCTAGGGACCGAATGCTCACGTCCCCCTCCAAATTCACATACTGTTACCCTAACCAGCGATGTGACATTTGGAGGTGGGCCGCTGGGAGGTAATTATGGGTAGGTCAGGTCATGAGGGTAAGCCCTCACGATGTGATTAATGCCCTTCCTTCTCCCTCCCTCCCTCCCTTTTCCTGTCCCTTTCTTTAATCAACCCAGTGTATAGTAATTTGGTACAGCAAAGCCCAAACTGACTAAGACACTATCCTTAAATCCCACAAAGCAACAGGTAAGGAAACCAAGGCACAAAGCAGCATAATTTATTTGTGCAAAGTCACAGACCGACTAAGCAGAAGAGCCCCGATTCCGAGGCAGGCATATGTTTACCGCCATGATAAAGAGCGGGAAGGAGAGCACGTGGGCCCTTAGGTTGCATTTTGCGGACACGGGCATGGACAGGTGCATGTTGAAGGCTCTTTGGAGGCTGCTCTTGGAACAACATGTGTAAGGGAGCATGGAAAGCAGGACTGAGAACCGGGAGACGCTGAACAGCCAGACAGTCAGAGCAGAGCCCTCAGCCTATGCAGTGGGCAGCACCGGAGCCAGGATGATCCGTTAGGATGTCCTGACCTGAGAGAAGGACTCCAGGATTGTTACCTTCCATCCTCCACTGACCCACCGCGGGGTGTGGGCTGTCTCCAGCGCCAGGGTGTGCTCCGAAGCGCGCCTGCAGCTGAGGCAGAGCCTAACAAGAGACACGGCCAGGGGCTGGCGGCAGCCAACACTCCTGGCAGGTGGGAGTAACCAGTCCTCTGTTGGTGAAAACGTAACCTTAGGGTACACCACAGCATCACCTGTACCTCGGACGGTCAGGTGGGAAATTAACCACATCAAAGAGACGAAGGAAAAGAGTTCCTCAAGAAATACCCATAGATCTTATATCTAAAGGGAGAGAAAGATTTAACTAGGCAAGAAGAGTGATGAGGCCTCCTAAGGAGAGGAAACATCCTGTGCAAGTAACTTGTGAACTGGTCAAGAGGCTCTAAAGGGAGGAATTTAGGGGCGCCTGGGTGGCTCAGTCAGTTGAGTGTCCAGCTTTGGCTCAGGTCATGATCTCCCAGTTCGTGGGTTCGAGCCCCGCGTCGGACTCTGTACTGACAGCTAGCTCAGAGCCTGGAGCCTGCTTCAGATTTTGTGTCTCCCTCTCTCTGATCCTCCCCTGCTCATGCTGTCTCTGTGTCTCTCAAAAATAAATTTAAAAAATATTTTAAAAAAAATTTTTTTAAATAAAGAGAGGAATTTAAAAAGCCAGTGTGACTGAAGCAAAAAGCAAAGCAGTGTCTGAGAGAATGGGAGCAGATGATGCAGAGCCTTGAGGCAAAGGTAAGGCGTCACCTTTATTCAAAGAACAGTGGGAAACTTTTGAACCATTTTAAGTAAGGGCTGACACAAAGACTGTTTCAAAAGATGACTCTGACTCCAGGAGGGAGACCCAGCAAGAGGTGGGTGGGGACAATCTGGGGAAACAGGCCTGAGGCTGCTGCTGCCACGGGGCAGAGAGGAGGTCTGCTTCTGCACGGGTGGGTGACAGGAGAGATGATACCATACATTTGGGAGATAACTGGAAACTACAATTCAGAGAATCTAGAGCACTCGGCGATTGGATAGAGGGTGCAGGAGAAGGGGGTGTTGAAGATGACTTCCAGAACCCTAACCTGTGCAACTGGTGGAAGGACAGGCCTTTCATTGAGAGAGAGAGAGCGAGCGAGCGAGCACTGGGAGAAGCACACTTCACTTAATCCCTGAAGCCTGAGAGTCCCACTGTGGGCAGGGGGGTTACACTCCCCAGCAGAGGAGCGGGCAATCGGATACGCAGCTCTGAACCGCACAGAAGGCCTAGGTGCCAGCTGCAGATTTAAGTACTCAGTCGGCAGCTTATCACAGCCTCAGGCACAACAGAGACCCATGAAAAAGTGTGCAAAGTGAGAAGAAGTGAGGAAAAAAGAGGCCTTAGTAAGAGTCATGAGGGATACTTGAAGACCCAGACTGGACGCTGAGTGTGTAAAGCTGACAGAGAGAAGGACAAAATGTCAGAGGAAACCGAGGTAAGGCAGCGGGTTAGGGAGACAGTGTGTCTGAACTGTGGAGAAGTGAGATGGAACTCAGCATGGCCACGGCGCCCCGCTGCCCGTCCATCACTGGGGGTCTCCGGCAGTGGGGTTTGGACGCCGTGATAGGCACAGAAGACACACTGGACGGGGTCAAACACTCAGTATTTCCAGATGAAGTGGAAACCCTGAATTCGAATTACTCTTTCGAGATGAGTAGACTAAAACACTATAGAGTTGAGGAGGAATGCTCTGGTTTTGTTTGTTTGTTTTATGTTTTATTTATTTTTGAGAGAAAGAGACAGACAGCATGAGTAGGGGAGGGTCAGAGAGAGAGAGAGGGAGACACAGAATCTGAAGCAGGCTCCAGGCTCTGAGCTAGCTGTCAGCACAGAGCCCGACACGGGGCTCGAACCATGAACTGTGAGATCATGACCTAAGCTGAAGCCGGACGTCAACCGACTGAGCCACCCAGGTGCCCCTGTTTTTGTTTTAAAATCTGAGCATGTTTAGACACCAGTGGGAAGGGCCCTACTGAGTGGGAGGAGTCAGATGTACGAACAAGAACGGGAGTAGTAGGGCACCTCATAGCACAAGGCGGGAAGTGGTGTCAGATGGGTAAATAGGTAGTCAAGTCCCTTAGCCTAACAAGAGGGAAAGAGAACAAAAGAAGCACAGTTTAAAGGAAGTTTGAATATTTGGGGTCCATATGTAAGTGAGCTCCCATTTGGTCTTCTTTGGGAAGGAAAGTGGAGGTGAGGTTGACACTATGAATGTTTATTTAACTTAACTAGGTTGTACGGGACTGGATTGGACTGGATTGAGAAGTGGACTCAAATGAAACAAAGAGAATAAATGACAACAGTAAAATGTGGGGAAGTACCCAGGAAAGGACCAAATGAATTGCACCCAGCAGAATGATCACCTGTGAACTGTCTCTTCTACACCTGTTCAGAGCTTCCTGGGATCACATTTGACAACCCAGAGGCCCGCCGTCTGAGTGCGCACCTGCAGTAAGACCGAAATCTGACATGATCTTCCCAACTGCCGCAACTTCTACGAAAAAATGAAATCAGCATTTCTTAGAGTAGCTCGTTTTCAAAGTCATAGGACGAATTGTTCTCTAGAGCCTGTTTAAGAATTTGGAAAAAAATATAAGGCAATTTAAAAAGCAATAAGCTATTTTACTCAGCAGTCTGGCCATCTACAAATGCATCCTGCTCTAGCTTTCAACTCTGTCTCCTGCCTCTTGGATTTTCATCACCAAGAAATAACACTGTGATGATTCTCTCCAAATGAATATGTTACTAGTGGAATCCACAGTGGGAAAGAACAAATCGGAAAATACATCTCAGCTTCTCTGTATACTTCCTGATGGCTGATTAGTTTAATTGGCACAATTAAAACCACTTACCCTTATCCAAGAACTTAACACAAAGAAACATCCAATGAGCACAGGCTCTTAGTAAGAGATAAAATTTACAAAAGCACCAATGTTTGTAATCCAACTGTTAACATTAGAAATTTCATCTGGTGTTTAACTTGGCATTAATTTCATTTTATGATGACTACAATCATATTGTTTCTCAGTAATAACCCTCTCTGTTTCTAACTAAGTATTGATCCATAATTTTAAACGGTTATAAACTTAAACTCTAAAAACTTAAAAATGATTACTACTTTCATATTTCTATGGAAATTTTGAAAAAATTTTAAAAATCGCTGAACGTCATTTTTTTCTATCCAGAGTAAGCCTAAATGATGTTTAAATAAAATATCTAAGATGTATCCACTAAACAATGTGTTGTAAATATTTTGGTTCCTAGGGGAAAAAAAATGTAGATTATAATGTTAAATTGAAACAAACTGCATAAAAATAATGGGTTGAGCACACAAAAAAACTTGGATCCCTTCCCAAATTCCATAAAAAATGAGAGTAACAGTGTTTTTAGATGTTGAAACATAAGAACAAAGGGAAAAAGAACAACCATATTTTGGAAGCTGAGAACAAGTGTTCACTGACTTGGCAGACTTGGAAAAGCCGAATCGTAAATCAGCAGGGGGGGAAACAGATTCGAAGAGGATTTATACCCAGAATCCCCAAGCTGCCGGGACACAAACGTGAAAGTACGGGGCTGAAGGTCCAAATATGGTCTGAAACTCTGCTGAAGCAGGAGGCAGAGGCCCGGATCCTCACCACACGCTCACAGGAAGACGGGCACTTTCCACTCTCTGAGTGGCGCGAGAGGCTACGCAGGAAGAGGAAGACTTAAAACTAAAACGATCATTCTCCTGAGAAAACAACAGAGCCAGGATGGTTCGAGAATGGAAACACCCATATGTGGAAGCCTCCCTGCCAAAAAAAAAAAAAAAAAAGCTTATGGGAATTAAAAATGTGATGGAAAATTTTGAGTTTTCTATTGAGAAATGAAAACCTCAATAGAAAACTTGGAAACTTAGTTGAGGTCATCTTCCAGAAATGAGAGCAATAGGGAAATATTTAGAAAAATAATTAGAAAACCAGAGGAAGAGTCCAGAAGAAGACATGCAAACAGGAGTGCCAGAAAGAGAAAAGGAGCGAGACCAGAGGTTAGGTAACTTGTGCACACGTAAGCACAACAAGGCCCAGAACTGAGGCACACGTGCTGCCAAATTAAAAGTGCATAACATGGGCACCCGGGTGGCTCAGTCGGTTAGGTATCCAACTCTTGATCTTGTTTCGTGTCATTATTTCGCAGTTTGTGGATTCAAACCTCTTATCAGGCTCTGTGCTGACAGTGCGGAGCCTGCTTAGGATCCTCATTCTCCCTCTCTCTCTGCCACACCCTCACCCTCTCTCTCAAAAATAAGCTACCTTTCTGCATGAGCCTCAAGTATACTGTAGTATAGAGGTGGAATTTAAGGAAAGGTACTAAGCAGGCTGTGTTGTAGCTTATGGGCAAGTAATAAATTGTATCATGTATCTTGAATGTATCATAGATAAGCTGCTATATAACGATTGCCACCTCAGATAGCTGTGAAATTAGGTGATTAACTAGTTGTTACTTCACCTTCTAATTTCTGTAGAATTCTAATTACATGAAATAGAAGTGGGGGTTTCGATTTTTTACTTTGCTTTTCTGTTTGGAGTGTAACTGTAACTACTGTAGTGTAAATGATGGAAAATAATTGCATATGTTAAAAAAAATAAATAAACAGAAAAAAATTTAAAAATGAAGATAAATAATTAAAAATAAATAAATAAATAAATAATAAAAATATCTAAGTGCCATAACATGAGAACACAGGCTCAGACCAAGGCATATCATTGCAAAATTTCAGAACACTGAGGGAGAAAAAAAAGGGAAGAGTCTACATGTTTTCAGAAAGGAAAAACAAACAAAAGCAAAGACATACGGGTCTTCCAAAATAACACTGGTCACATCCAGAGTTTCAAGAATCCAAACAAATTCCAACCTGTTAATCACAACACTGGAAGATAAAAGCAATAAAACAATGCCTTCAGAATTATCAGATAAATTCCATCTTATTTTTATGCCCAATTTGCTACGAGTTCATTTTAAAAGCAGAATACAGAAGGGGCACCGGGGTGGCTCAGTCAGTTGAGTGACTTTGGCTCAGGTCACGATCTCCCAGTTCGAGAGTTCGAGCTCCACATCAGCTCACTGCTGTCAGCAGCATGTCAGTGCAGAGTGCACTTCAAATCCTCTGTCCCCCTCTCTGTGCTCCTCTCCTGCTTGTGTTCTCCCAAAAAATAAATACTAAAAAAAAGTAGCACACAGGCATTTTTCAGTCTACATGGTTTCAAAACTTTTATTTATTTTTTTATTTTTTTAATGTCTATTGTTGAGAGAGAGAGAGAGACAACGTGAGCAGGGGAGGGTCAGAGAGAGAGGGAGACGCAGAATCCAAAGACAGACTCCAGGCTCTAAGCTAGCTGTCAGCACAGAGCCCGACACGGGGCTCAAACCCACAAACCGCGAGATCACGACCTGAGCCGAAGCCTGATGCTCAACTGACTGAGCCACCCAGGCACCCCATCAAAACTTTTATTTTTCATATTTTTTCCCTCAAGTCTGTTAAAGGCTACTCTAAAGTCTGACGATAACCAGCTTGCCCTGGTTTGCCCACAATCTTCCCAGGGTTGGCACTTAACGAGCTGCCTCTTTGAAAATCCCTCATTTCCAGACAACTCAGGACAGATGGTAATCCGACTCCAGATTCATGATGAAAGAGATTAGAAGCAATTCTCAAAAAAGATCAGCTTTATCCTTTAGTTGCTTTCTTGCCCATCCCCAACAAAATCCAAGTTTTTAAAGAAAAAAAAAAGCAATAAAAAATGTAAAATCTCAAAATGTCCTATAGCCAATAAAAAATACTGGACAGGAAAATGTGATTCATACCAAAATGTGATCAACAGAAATAGACCAGAAATGACCAAACTGACAGAGAACATTAAAACACCTTTTATAAGTATCTTAAATAGGATTGAGGATTTAAAGAACGACATCAAAATAATGAAAAAATACGTGAATTAAATAAGAACTATGGAGGAATTTTAGAGATGAATAATGCAAGATCTGAAATGAATATTTCACTAAATGTATTTTACAGCAGATTAGACACCTGAGGGAGAAAAGATCAGTGAACTTCAAGACACCACAACAGAAGTCATCCAAGGCCTTAATAAGTTCTTGCAGCTTCCCCCGGTGCTCTTGGGAACCCTGAGCCATCAGGTGTTCTGCTCGGACATCAAACGAAGAAACCACATACAGATGCTCTGTGGAGAGGAAAAGCCAACACACTATACGAAGGTGGGGAGCAGCCAAATAATCCTGTCACGACAGACAACCCTCCGGTGAGTCCAGTCTCGGCTGCCATGTCACCACAACAACATGGGAAACCTCAGGGCTGGACCCAATCAACCCACACAACTGGGAGGGAGAATAACACAGTTACTGTTTTAAGCCATTTAGAAAAATGGGCAAAATGTATAGATCAACAGGAATTTTGTACATTTTTGGAGACATTCGGATAGTAAAACATAGGCAGCCAAAGCATTTGTCATTGAGACGTGTGACCGTTATGTGCAGCCTACTTTTTAGTGTGCACTCCGCCCAACCAATCTGTCTTACCATTAAGCTAACCTCAACCTTCCTTCCTATCACCCCCAACCTTCTCCCTGAAACACACTCCCCAATGCTTTTACAACCAAAATAACCTCTTCTAGGGTTTCACCAGTGATGACTGAATCACTACCTTTAGAAACAAAGAATGTGTGTTTGATAGGCCAGGGCAGGGGCTGGAGGAGGATTCCACTTGCATTGCCCATATGCTGGAGAAACACAGGAGCAGGTAGACACCCTCTGGTGGCCGAGGTGTAGGAGAGAAGAGGGAAGAAAAGAATACTGTCTCAGGGTTGGGAAGTAAGAAGGGTAAACACCAAGGCTGGGTACTAATGAGGCAGAGATGTGTGCCTAGAAAAGATTGCAGCTAGGTGACCTGAAATACAGAAAAGGCTTTGTCCTTGAGTATAGAGAGTGGAAATAATATAACACAACACCTCTATATTTCAGTTACATTTTTAGCTAAATTGGCTTTTGGAGGCCCAACCACCATTTTTAGCATCTGTTTTAGGAAAATGTGTTTCACATTAAAGCAATCAATTAATGATCCGATTCTTTGAAAGCTCACATTTATAACATCGCAAAGCTCAGTCATTCATCAGCCAGATTGCAAAAGTTCACTCCTACACACAACCCGTTTTTCATAAATCAGGGCTAAATCACACTGATAAAGACGGCTCATAACTCTTCAACATATCTCTCCCTGCTTAGGACCTTCTTGTTGCCACTGTTCTAATATATCGCTATGGCTTTTCTCACTCATGGCTTATCTCCTTATATAGGTTATGAGTGCAGTGCTGGCCTAGGATCGTGACTCATCCTCCTCCAGATGCTGTTAGGACGGGCCTGGCGCTTCATAGGCTATCCCTACACTTAGAGTTTAATTTCCGTTTGGATTTATTTCACCAATTCATACCATACGCTGGTGTAAAACCAGAGCTCCTTTGATTTCTCCTCAAAATACTCAGGCACATACACCACATGCCTAAGACAGCTCACTTCTGAGTGGGCCAGCATGTACAGTTTCCTCAAAAAGGCAAGGACACCTGGGACGCCCCCAACTCCAGAACTTGTCCCTGCCGTAAACCAGGATACCTGGGACCACATTGGAACAACACTGCTATATCGGTGTTGACTCTATCCAACTGTATCAGAGCCCTGTGATGACCTGGACCAACATTAAAGCCAAATAAACCATAACAGAGGGTAATGGTAGATCTGAAAACTCCAGCAATTGGCTGGTACAACTAGGAAATATCTAAAGAAAGAGGTGGATAAGAATTACTGCCATCTTTTAGGGCAGGCTCCGAGGTGTCTCCAGTTTCAAGAATCCAGACAGGCTGGGGGGACGGGGGGGCGGAAAGTACTAAGTACACAAACAGAGTCTGAGAGTCAATTGTCACAACTGGGAGAGGAAAAGCCTTGGAGAACCTGGACATATGGGAACTTCCAGGCACTGTCAGGGACACATGCTCTGGCAGACGTTCTTTTTTCAGGAGTTCTACTGGGACACCGGGAGAGAACAGAGATGGCTCCACAAATCCTCACTTCATCTGTTCTCTGATTTTTACTGCTCAGCGAGTCACGCTCATCTGTGCTTTGCTCACTGCTTCCCTTTTTCAATCCTGTTTCTGTTTTATTTTCCCCACTGGATACTCAGCACTAGTTTTTGCTCCCCACTAATCGCAGTTTCCAGCTATTGACTGAATAGGATACTGCAGATAAGGGAAAGGATGACCTAGCAGGGACATTACAGCGCGAAGCTGCCAAGAACAGCAGAGGACCAGGAGCCTGGCAATCACATCGCTTGAGAAATTCATCAGATGAGACGAAGAGATCTACAGATTTACCAGATTCGTGGTTATTTTTAAAGGATATACCACATATTTAAAAATCAAAATACATGCTTCATTGTATTAACCTTGCCCCGAATCAAAAGTTAAAGATACTATAAACATACAAAAGCAAGGCTAAGATAGAGTAGCACGCCAAAGATTAAGAGTAAGAGGAGCAAAATCTTTGTAAATGGTCCTCAGTACTTGGAGGGGTGGTAGAATGATCCAGTATGTACTCACTGGGAGGGAGAGAAGTGGGTTATGGCACAAGGTGCTGCTCTCTGAATTGAGTTTATAAAAATGCATTAGATAGGTACAATTATGAAGCATCAACATGATTGATTACGTCTGAGCTGGGAGCATTTGTGGAGATTTAGGGATATTCCATATACATCCAAAAGAGTTGCCAAGAATATAACTTAAAGCTCAAGTCTTGGGTACTGTGAAGAGTATTACGTGAAATTGAATTGCATCCAGAAGTTACTGCATCTGGAGTATGCATTTTTTTCACTCAGGGCCAATTCTGTATGAGACACACTGATTCCCAGAGACCATTTGCAAAAAAAAGATGATGCTCCCTTTCCAAATTTTTTTCATCAACTATTCTTTGCTCATCCTTTACCACATCCCTCATTCTCTCACACTGCCCTTGTATGAATTTACTAACATAGGGATGTCCAGTTTATTAGACATATCTCCAGGTCACTTAGAAACAAAGGGGTTTGGAGCCCTGCTGGAAGGGGAGCTATGAAACTCATAAATCACCTGAGTGGCACAGGACCATGCTACAACTCAAGTGGAGAATCTACCGGAACACAGACAAGGTAGAGAGAACTTCCTGCTGGTGGAGCAGGGAGGGCTCTGGGCACTTCCTCCGGCCCTTGACAACCTGGAAGGATATCAACAGGTAGAGATAAGCATCGAAATTTATTAATGACAGGGGTGCCTGGCTGACTCAGTCAGTTAAGCGTCCAACTCTTGATTTCGACTCAGGTCATGATCTCACGGTTTATGGGTTTGAGACTCGTGTCGGGCTCTGTGCTGACAGTGCGGAGTCTGCTTGGGATTCTCTCTCTCTCCTTCTCTCTCTACCCCTCCCATGCTTTCTCTCTCAAAATAAGTAAAATAAACTTCAAAAATATTAACTACTGCATTAATTTCTGAATGGTTGAAGAAACTAGATACAGTCTATTAGAAGATAAATTAATGGAAAACCTAAGAACTTCTTTCAATATTTGAAGGACTGCCAGGATGAGAAGGATGAATATTGTACTGGGGTCTCCCAGAAAGAAAAACCAGGTTGGACCAAGGGAAGAATTCAAGGAAACAAACTTGAGCTCCACAGAATAAACTCATTTCTAACAATTTAAGAATGAAGCACATTTGGCTAAAAAGTCCACCTTCTCCTTCAAAAATCAACATGGAGCAGAGAGACCAATATAAAAAGCATATTTTCATATAAAAAGTCACCTCACCTAGACACATCCCTGGAAAACGAAATGCTAAATCTGTTTTTGTAAACATGTTAATTATAAATGTTACAAATCAAATATCCCATTAAAATACAGAAGGATAGTCTATGGTAGTGGTTTTCCCCCCAATAAGCCAGTGAGTCTTGTAGAAGAGAAACTCAGCCAAAAGTTATTTGTAGAAGACTGATCTATTATGAAATCCCACAGCAGAGTAATAACAGGAAAACTGAATTCAGATGAGTAACAAATATGTCACCAACCACTTTGATGACAAATTCAATGTAAATACATTAAACAACATCAAAGAGCCCAGAGGAAGAAGTTGACACATTTTGACGTCCTTGCTGGCACATACATTCTTTGGAACTCCCTGAAGACCTGTTTCTCCATAACCAGGTTAAGTATCATCGACAGGTATATTTCATAAGTATGGGAAAGGCATTGAGATTTACAAAAACACAGTGGATCTTATTCCTTATGTCACAGTGGGGCTGTGATATATTCCAAGGGCAGACACTCACTCTAATCATTTGAAACAAAGGGACAGACTCATTCATCCAACTAATCAATATGAATTCCCTGGTCCAGAAACGAAGTATAAATCAGCAGCCGCTGCATGGTCAGTTTTCTCATCTACCCCTCCTCCTTGCCAAAGGAAGGGGAAACGTGGAGCATGTGTCAGCAGGAAAATGACTCGGGCTTTTACATCGACAGACATAGCCTTTGGGCTGCAAATTCTCCATGGCAGCTGTGCTCAGATCAATGATGTTGAAGGTAAGGAAGGGGAGTTTGTGGGGCTTTGGTATTTATTACATTTTGCCTAATCACAGTTTGTGTATTGCAGGAGGTGCTGTTGTTTGTTAGGGAACGTGGAAGAAAAGAAAAATCATGCCAAATTTGCCTCTGCCCATGTAGCAAGATGCACCTTCACTTAAAAGAAGTACTTGGCTTTTATCTTGTTCTGTTTAAAGTTATAACATATATAGTAAACCGATCACTAGACTTTTGATGAACACCAAGTAGATATCAGACACAGTACTGAGTTTCTGTTCTCTTCCTCATTACAACGGCTCTTGCTTCCTCAGAGTCAGCAGCTGTGGCTGCAGAAGAGGATGGCACGGCTTGACGCTCTGCCTCCCGCCGGCGTCCTTCCTGTGCGGGCATACGCCTACACCACGCGTCCTCAGCGGCCTGTCTACTCCTCAGTCCTAGCACTGACCCATGCTATCTACTTGAGAATATAATCATTTCCTTCTCTAGCTCACCAGGCTTGGGCTTTTTACATGCAGGAACAAATTTCTTACACCGCTGTGATGGGCCCTGAGATGCGCTAGCCAGAGCACCTGCCAGGCAAGGCTGGCTCGCTGCCCCTGCACTGGGGGTGCTATCGGCCTCACCTGCAGCGCTGCCTTACCCAAGGTGCTGCGTCTTCCTGGGTGGCCTATAAACATGCAGGAATTTAAAGTGCTAGCCCTCCAGGCCCAACTTGGGACCATTCTGAACAGTCATTTGAGTCCTACAGCCCCCCACGGGCTTAGGCAAGAGTGATGCTGGCCCAGACTGCGGCACAAACTGTCCCAACTCCTAATCTCCCATCCCTTCAACAAGTGTTGGCCCCGAGGTCTCTCCATATTAAGCATCCTGCTTACTAAACGCCGCCAGAGTCTGCTTCCTAAAGAACTTAACTTGAAACAACTCCTGTGTTTTCTCATTCTTTAACTGCCGCTGGTCTGTGCTTCTTAAACTGAGGGGAAATTTTTATAGAAAAATTTCATGGAAAAATGACAGACAGAACAACATAAACTCATCTAGGGGTGACCCCACACAGCACTTTTTCAACACAGACTGAAACACTTGGGTGAGGGATCAGTTCACTAGGGAAGAATTAAGTGATCCTTCCCCGTAAATGTATTCTCCGGGATCTCATGGGGAAGCGTTTTACATGTGAGGGCAGCTTTAATTACAAGAAATAATTGCAGGTGACGACAAGGCAGTTCCCCACCTCAGATGATAAATTATACTGAGACACAAGGACACCCTGTGTGAACCGCTAATGCTTTCATCTCCATGACACTGCAAGGAAACGTCAAATCCAAAAAATTAAACCCAAGGAAAAGCACATCTGACAAATACCTGCTCACAGGACCTAGTTACTCCACCTGCAATGAGTTGAAATAATACCCGTAGATACACTTCTTTGCAAATAGTAAGTAAAAATCTCTAGGATCAGAGAGTAAGGTGTCGGGGGTATAAAGCAAGGAAAGCGTCTTTCCTAAATGCTATCTAACTTGAGGGCATATTCCAGATCTAAGCCTCACTTGGTAAAGTCCATTTTCTAGAAATCCTTGTGAGTGATGAATACTCACTGTTAGCTACTTTTAATTCCGTTCATCTTTAAGACACTTTAGAATCACCTGGACAGCTTTAAAAATACTGATGCCAGCATCCCCTCTCAAAGGCTGTGATTTAATTGGGCTGGACAGTGGCCTGAGAATCAGGATTTTTCAAAGCTGTCCGGGCCATCCTAACTTATAACCAAGGTGGGAGAACCATCGCTCTGTGGGCACTGAGAGGCCACTGCTCATCCTTTCCCGCAAACCTCACTGATTCAGGTAATGCTCGCTCCCATGCTCTTCCTCACTGGGTCATTCCTATGCAATTATTTCTAAAACACTGTTAGAAGTGGCTTATGACTCCTCCCAGCTACCGCGCAGAGTCTGATCTTTTGCCTTCTCTGGTTCCAGTGATGTCACCCTAGGCCAATGTTCTATAACCCTGGAGAGGGCGCCTGCTGCATGTGCTGCCCCCCGCCCCCCCCCACAAAAGTCATATTCTGCCGAGTGCCATTGTCCCCAAGGCCCCCATTACTGTGCAAAACCTCCCATGAATTGTCAGCATAGTCTCCAAGCCCTGGTACATAATACCCCAAACAGATCTTGTTTGAAAACAGTCTTTTGAGTCCATGAGACAAACTGGTATTCAAATATTCAGAACAAATCCCATGACATTCCCAAATCCCTCCTCATTATCCTCCAAACCTATGTGAAAGCAGAGGCTGTATTTCACTATAAATTTCCTCTCCATTTTGACGAATCCACAGTTAACTCCTGTCTCCTCAACCTCTCATTTCTTTTTATTCTTCCCACCTATTTTACAGGCACACATACTCCTTATTTTCTAATCTCAGGAGCAATTCTGCTTCTATAAGTTTATCCTACAGAAATGCACATCCTTTTGCATTATGTTATATATTCAAGGGTGCTCACATACATTATTGGCACTAGGAAGTAATTAGTAAATACCTAAGTGTCCTTCAATAAAGCAGTGGTCAATAACTCCTTGGTGTCCCCATCCTGTGCAATATTAATGATACTAAAAGAAAGGATATATATCTATTTGCTCCTATATGGAAAATGTCTGACAGGTATTTTTAAAAAGATAGCAAGTTGCAGAATAATATGCAGAATAAATCTCTGATATTTTCAACTAAAAAGACAGCATACTGCAGAATATAAAAATATTTAAAAATTACTCTAGAAACTAACATAACATTATCTGTCAACTATACTTCAATAACAGCATTTTTAAATAAACTGTCTATATAAAAATAAAACACATACATATTTAAACACACACATCTAAACACACAGATACATACAGATATGGAAGAAACCGCTAAGCTACTAAAAGTGATTAGACGTAGGGAGGACTCTGGGATTCAGACTGGGGAGGGATGAGTGAAAATTTACACTTTTAAACATTTCTCTAATCCATGCATTCTTTACATATATTTACAGACTGGGGAATTGTTTTAAAATTAGATGAGAAAATGACCCACCAGATTATAGTGATTAGGTCACTGGTAAACTTGGCGAGATCTTCAATGGGAGGCGGGGTTCAGAAGACCATGGGTGGTAAGATCACCTCCGAACCTTTTTGCTGCATTTTAATTATTTTTATTATAATATATAATGTTATTATAATAAATCTACTGTCACACAACCAAAGGTAAGTCCAGGTTTTAAGGAATATGAAGCTTATATAATGTGGGGACCTCTCTTTAGGAAAAAGAACAGGATATTAATAATATAAAATTATATCAGAATTTTAAAAATCACAAATATCAAAAAAATGATAACACTCACAAAACTGTAATATTTTATTATTGGTCTGACACACCTTCAATAGTAAATTTCCAGATATTAGCAGCTGGCTCTGGATATTTCACGCCTCTTTTCTCCCACTACTTACAGTGCCCAGAGCCATAGGATGTGGTCACATGACCAGAGACCTTCTGGTCCTGTGCTTTCATGTCCTGTGCAAGGCGGGTCAGCACAGTGGGCGGTAAGAATATTCCAGGAAGACAGTCCTATACTGGTATGACTAGCCATAATTTATCTCTACATGGTAGTGACTCCAAACGTACAATATATATACTAACCCTCAACCAAATGTATCTCTGAATCAATTTCTCTTTTGTTGGATTCCCAAAATCCCTGTGACCTTTCCAACACTCTCTGGCAGAAAGAGAAGCGTGACAGTGAGTGAGATCAGACTTCGGGCGTCTGTGATCAAGAATAATTTTGAGAAGATTATCATGAGGGGGGAGACTGTCAGGAATCTATGTGAAAGACTGAGCTGAAGAAATATGGTAACAGGACATTTTGCCCAGTGTACCCTTCCAAGCTGAGTGTGAAAATAACCCATGTATGCTGGGTGCATCACAAATCCCTGCCAGGAGTTCAGCAGCTGGGATGTTTCGAACCGCCTCCCCTCTGTTAAGATCTGATGGCCTTACTCTCCGCCTAAAACCCAGTGAAAGGTATTAACTACTCTAGAATCAAGTCCTGATTCCAAAACTCGACACTCAAGGCTTCTGTGATTGGTCCTGCGTCCAATTTCACATCTCCCATTTACCCCCAGAGTGTCCCCATACCAGTCACACCTACCTACTTGAGAGATTAGTCTCCAGACAAGATACCCTTCCAAACCCCACTGAATTTCTAGAAAATTTGTCCTTTCCTCTTCCTTCCTTTGGTAAAAACCTTACTTATCCTCTAAGACTCAACTCAAATAAAATCCTGCCTTTTAGGGAAAGAACAGCACATTCTCTCTCATTGTAATTCAGTGCTTCCTCTTCATCTCCCAAGGCATTTTGCATAGGATTCTATTATTACACATAGCATAACACACAACACAGTCAGGCTTGGAGTCATAATTGTTCCCATGTGGGCTATACGGGACCCAAGTGGATCTCATTGATCTCTGATTCGCATGCATGGAGCAAGCGATCAATAAATCTTCGTAGACTTGAATTAGGCTGAATAATTGCAAAATTATGTCACTGAAAGTCAGTCTTGTCAGAATGTCTGTGAATTGCCAAGGGTGGCCTTTTACTGAAGGTTGTATAAGGGAATTACTAAGCAGTTATTGTACCCTAGTGTTAAAAGATATTTCTCTGGGGAAAAAAAGTTAAAATCATGACTGTCATACACATATTAAGTGAACACTTGAGATTTTAACTCATTAATTAATGAGGAAGCCAGTAAAAAGTTAAAATTTGTTCAAAGAATTCTGAGAAGGCATACATGTCTGGGCAATCAGGAATACTGGAATGAACTTACAAATAGATATAAAACAGTGAAAACCCACAAGGCAACAGACAATTGTGTGGCATCAGACACAATGCATTCTCATTTTTATAGACAATAATCATTTGCATTACTATCAGTTTTCTACAATTTACAGAGTTGTAAAGAAGCTCAAAGCCAGTGAAAGGTACAGCTAACCTGGAAGAGTGTGCCAGAAAGGACATCCATTTGTCATTTTTCGCTCATTTCAAAGCCTGTCACATTTCCTAACAGCCTCCCTCCCATGATCATAATAATTTAGAAGATTATTCTTGACCACGGAAAAGGCAGGTCTCATTAGGACTGGCCTAGCAGCTCCCTATATTTTAACTGCCTCTTTACTCGCCCATCACCTCCATTAAAATGTCAACTTTCCAAGGAAAAAGACCAAAACAGTCTTCATTTTAAATATTAATTCTTACTTCAATATATTAATATTTTCTTTGTTTTATGATAACATTTTAGTCAAGTAAAGCCATCATAATGTGTTTTTTCCCTCAGGTAGAATATTTGTGAACTGTGGAAGCTAACAATATTTCTTTCCCAAGTATGTCTTTATCTTGAAAAATGAGGTCTTCAGTAGTAGCAAGGAATGACCTAGTTTGCTGTATTGTTTAATATCAATGCGCTCAAACACTAAAGAGCATATAACAGTTCTGATGTGCTTGCTGAAAGAAATACCATACAAGGAAATCCAGCTTTACTATTTGGTCTAAAAGAATTCCAACCATAGTCATACTACCATTTATGAATTCTGTTACCAGTTTCCTATTCATGTTTATAAAAAGACCAATACAAAGACCCAATTAAAAGATGCACACTGTTTCTATAAAAGATTCAACATATAAATGAATTCTAAAATCCATTGCTATGTGTAATTACAATAGAAAACATTGAAAATCTTTTAAATGCCCAACCAAAGGGATATAGTTTTGGAAAAGGTGATTTATTAATAACATGTATTGTCGTGCAGTTATTTTAAAATGATCATTTTGAAAACTATGCTTCCAAAAGAAAAAATATATGATACACTAAAATGAAATAGAACATAAAAGATTTATAATCTACTGAAAAATAGGAAAAATATATCATTCGAACAAGGCTCAAACAGTAATGATGCATATTGAAAAGAATTGAATTATAGGACACATTTTCTATTTTTGACACTTTCTTTGTGTTGCTACATCAATGTGTTAGCAAAACAAAGCATAATGAAACCCTTTACTTTACTCTGTTACAAGGATCCAAATCACAGGCTACTGAAGAGGTTTTATAAAGCACCATTTCTTTCTTCCTTTCTTTTTTAAAAATGTCTAACACATTGATGTAGCAATTGGCAGGTGCGGGAACCAAGCTCTGAGGCAGTTTCATGTTCTTATTAAAATCAGCTTACGGAAAGCATGCCACTGGTCAGAAGACCTTCTGTGACAAGAACACCCAAAACAGATTTGTAATCTGTGAAACACATAAACACCCATTTCGGGCATCCATAACACACTCTGGGAGAACCAAGTAGCTATGATGTAATAAATAATAGCTCATATTTATAGATTCCCCCAGTGGTTTATAAATGCATATGTTCATTCCTTCAGCTCCTCTCATGTCCCAGATAAAAAAACTAAACCAGGGGTGCCTGGGTGACTCAGTCGGTTAGGCATCCAACTCTTGATTTTGGCTCAGGTCCTGATTTCACGGCTGTGGGATCAAGCCCCAACTCAGGCTCCATGCGGAGTGTGGAGCCTGGAGCCTGGTTGAGATTCTCAGGCTCCTTCTCTCTCTGCCTCTCCCTCTCCCCTGCTTGCACATGCACAGGTGCACACATGCATGTGTTCTCTCTCAAAATAAATAAATAAACATTTTTTTAAAAAAGCTAAAACAAACTTTCTGTCTGAAGGGAAGAGTTTACATACTGGGATGCTTTTGAATATGCCATCTTTACTTCTATATATGCAATAAATACTATAGGGTATTATGTGTATAAAATGTCGTATTAATTGAGTCTGGAGACCCATGATTGGGGGGTGGGGAGGAAGCCTACACTCACTCCTTAGAAGCAGATGGATGCTCTCATCCAAACTTCGGTCCAGATACCAAGACTGATGATGCCGCACACTCACCAACATGGTATGGACGGCGCTGCTGCTCACAAACAGAGGCTGTCTGTGGAGAGCCGGGTCGGCTCCAAACACAGCCAGGAACGCCTTGAGAGCACAGCGAATAAAGAGTGGCTTGGGGCTTGGGGTTAGTTCCGGGATGGCGTGAGGGTTCCCACCTGTGGGCCAGGGCTTACATCGTCTGAATTTCATGCTGAGGAGGAAGAGCCTGGGCTTTCTTCCCACGCTTCCCGCACGCAGGGCAAAAGGAAGAAGAGTGACGGAGATGAAAGGCTGTCAGTAGTCAAACATCAAAAATGGAGTAAGACTCTTCCAGGAAGATAAAGAAGTAGGAATTCCAAGTAAGTATGTATGCCCTCACCGTTCCTATTAAAAACTCTTGCCCCCCAAACTGTTCCCTCCTTAGACTCTTACCCCCTCCGAATTATAAACTGGAATTTATAATCCAGTATGAAAATAATAAGCCCAAAATTAAAATGATAGAGAAGGAACAAGAGTCAATATATGCATAGTTGTGGAGTGGGGAGCAGATGAGAGGAAAGGATGAGTGGCCTGGAGGAGACAGGGCTGGACGCATTTCGTGAAGGAGAAGTGGGAGGTGCTGAGAAAGATCAGGCTTTGCTGATGAAGGAAACAGGATGTGCGAGGGCATGAAGACAGAGACCATGACCCTTCAAGAAGATTTTAAGAGACTGGGCATGGCTATTGTGTAAAAGAGTACTATGAAGTGAGGCTGGAAGTTTCCATCCAGAGTAGATCAGGAATAACCTTGAGAGTAATATTATAGAAAGGAAAGTGTGTCATTAAAGGATTTTAAATTTAAAAAGCAATGAGATCACATATGCATTTTAGAGAAACACCTGGCAGCCTATTGAGGGCTGAATGAGACAGAGACCAGACTGGAAGCAAGGATATTTATGTGAAGATTTTGCACTGATGCAAAAATGAGCTGAGAAAATGAGCGAGAGCAGTCCACGGTGGGGAAGGGCGAGAGGCCATGAGAGATTTCAAAGACTTAGCGGCCCCAGGACTCGATGGGTGACTGCATGGGGAGCTATGAGAGGCGGGCGGTGCAGAGTGAAGTGCAGAAAATCAGGAGTGACTCTCAGACTTCGGACTTGTATGCGGCCACAGAATAAGAGGTTTTTAAGAAGCTGAGTATGAGCGGTCTGTGTGACTTTCACGTGATATCCAAAAAGCGAGGAAGGGAATGAGAACGGAGATGGTGACACCAAATCTGGGAGCAAACCGGATGAGGCCCCCTCCCTTTCTACAGGTACAAAAAGACATAAGTAACCCTTCATGACACCTCACAAAGTAGAAACATTGCTCCTCAGGACAGCGCTCTACTCAAGAGCCTCTGCATCGGGGGGCGGAGGGGAAAAAAAGTTGAGAGCCAAGTATATCCAATTATATTCCACAGAAGTTTACTTTAGGAACCAGCTTATATTCCTGCCTTTCCTGGAAATTTTTTTCACATACTTTTAGCATGAGGCCCATCCCTGGCAGCACAGAGAAAATCACATCAGGAAAAGTCAGAAAATTAAAGTCCGAGCCGCGCACTACTATTACTTGTTGCTAAGTTGTGAGAACAGCATCAGAGGGCACGTGAGGAAAGGTAGGTCACCCCCAATCCAGGAGCCCAAGTCTCCTCTCAAGAGGCAACGACTGCCAGCTTCCGGTGCATTTTCCCAGAAGTCTCAACCATTTCACTGTGAACATAGCAGCCGACTCTCTACCTAATCTTTCAAAAGGATTTACTATCAAGAAGTCTATTTTCCAGTTTCAAGACCCACAGAGCCAGAACTGCCCCGTAAGTAAATTAAGCAGCTGAGGAATAGATCAAAGTAACCAATGACTCTTAGACCCAGTTCAGTCAGTTTTTATAGGTTGAACGATTTATTATCTGCATTTTTTCTCCTGCAAAGTTTCAGCGTCTTTCATCAGGACTGTGGCTCCAACTGACCACCAGTCTCCCCACGGAGCTCTGAAAATGGTCTCCCTTTGGAACGAACCAGCAACAGCACTACATAATTGGGAATAATCTGGCAAAAGGGATGTTTAAGTAGAATGTCTCCTCCTTAAATTGTGGTTAAGAAGATGTGGAGGAGAGGAAAGGCTTTGGGAAATGCTTTTAGTTTCCTCTATTTCAGAAACAAGAGAGTCAAAGGAGTAAATCATGGCCACAGCTAATACTTCAATCCTGAAATGTCTTACTAAGTTGTTATCCTATGACCCTTTTAGATAGGATATGCTTGGAAAAAGCAAAAAAAAAAAGAAAAGAAAAAGAAAATGTTTAAATAACCTTTTTCCTGATTATGAAAGGCATTAATACATATTATAGAAAATGTGAAAACTCCAGGAAAACAGAGTGAATAGTAAAAGAATCATGATGTCTCCATCCAAAGATAACTCTTGGTATGGATCTGTCTAGCTACATTCCATCTATACACATTAGAGTTGTGCTTACAATCTTTTTTGAGTTTTTCCCCCAATACACTAAATTTCCTTCTGACTCAAATCAAAAGAGGTAACTCACTTAAATGGGCTCTCTGTGTCGCTGTCCCCAAGCAGGGAGCCAGCTGTGCGGCAGGTGTGGGGAAGAGTGGAGTTCCGCTGCAGCAGGTGTCTACTACACCCCTTCCGGTACCTGCCGTCTCCTCCAGCGCTGCCGTGAGCAGCAGAAACTGTTCTAACTACCCGCTCCACGGAAGGCAGAGATGAAGCCAAAACGATCTGCACCTGTGAGAAAGGTTCGCAGTTTCTTTTAGGAACCTCTTTAAATAGCGGTTAAAATAGATTTGCTTGGGAGTACTGTTGGTTCAGCTTTAGCGCTGGGAGAAAGCTGAAAGGTAACTAGGGAAGATTATCTGTGCCTCTTTGCTTTATGCCAGGCTGGCTCCAACCTCCCCAGCATCCAGATTGTTCTCTCATAGTTAAAAAAAAAAAAAAAGGGTGGGGGAGCTATAGGGAGCGGGAAAGAGCATATGGAGGCTGATGTGGTCAGAACTCTTCCAGGCACAATTTTTTTATTCTATATATTTACACAGAATATATATCTACATACTCTATATTTACATTTCATAATAATTTCTGGGGCACCTGGGTGGCTCAGTCGGTTGAGTGTCCGACTTCAGCTCAGGTCATGATCTTGCATTCATGGGTTCGAGCCCGACATCAGGCTCTGTAGGGACAGCTCAGAGCCTGGAGCCTGCTTTGGATTCTGTATCTCCCTCTCTCTCTGCCCCTCCCCTGCTCACGTTCTGTGTGTGTCTCTCTCTCAAAAAAAAGTTAAAAAAAAATACAGTTTCTGATGGAAGTAGGTATTTATCATGGCTTTAAAGGATATCAAATACTGTTCTGATATACTCTAATGCAATTAATGAAGAAGAGGATAAATCAACATAGGAAAACCAGTTACATGGTTAGCCTAGAACATGCCATCAAATGTTCTAACCATATTCTATCCTTATACATAAATTAATTCAGTAGATTTAACTGTTTTTACACCAGCAAACACGTTGTATTGCTGCCTTTTTTCAAAGTGAAATTGATATTACTGAACACCATGCAAAAACGTGTATATGCTAATAAGAATATCAAGTATGCTAAACACAGGTGCAGTACAGCAAAATGAGTAAACATATTTTCTACCAAAAAACAAGCATTACATATAGCCCCAAAATAGAAAACATCTTTGGAATTATATACTTTCCTCTATTACGCTATTATAAATATCCTAAGTTGTCTAGAAAGTTGATTTTGCCACCATATTTCATAATTTAGGCTAATGCTGAGAAGTCCTTATTGACAATAAACTTTCCTACAAATAAAAAATTAATTCATCATTTTGTGTATGTTTGGTTTTATTTCTGTTCTTGGCTCAAGTCTAAGCATCTAGCATGGTAATCTGGTTTTGGAGGAAAACTAGAAGCCTAACAGAATAACAATGGAGAGCCCATCTAACAAATGGAAGATCCATTTAAAACATTAAAAAAAAAACTAATTTAAGCATAACACCTGGACTATTCCATCTGCTCCCTTAACCAGGTAATGGAAGAGGGGGACAGCTCTTTCTGATGAGACGCAACTGTCCAAACATAAATCATTTGAGCAATGGTGACCTTAACCTCAGTTCTTCATGTATCCCCTGGAATCTCCTAGAATGTATATTCTACCTTCCAGGAGACCATCACGGCCCAATAAGGAAGACAAACAACTGGGATCCAATGAATTCACTTTGTTGTCAACCAGCTGCAACAGAGAGCGGATTCTAACTCGAATTTACAGTTACCATAATCCCTAGTAATTTTCCAATTTGGCTCCTGTTAATCCACATCTTCCTTACTTGCATCCTCACTTGCCCCTTCTGATTAAGTGCACTAAAAAAAATTAACACATGAACATTTTAAAAAATTATACAGTTGGGGCAGCTGGGGAGCCCATTCAGTTAAGCGCCCAAGTCTTGATTTCAGCTAAGGTCATGATCTCATGTTCATGAGATTGAGTCCCATGTTGGGCTCCACACGGGGAGTGAATTCTGTTTAAGCTTCTCTCTCCCTCATCCTCTGTCCCTCTCCTGCTTGTACGTGTGCATGCGCACGCTCTCTCTCTCGCTCTCTCTCAAAAATTAAGTAGTTAAAAAGAGAATTTCAAGCAACAGAAAAATGTATGCAGCACAAGGTAAGTATCACTTGCTGTCCAGATCGCCATTCCCTCTGGCCTGCTCTATAGCAGCCACTGTCACCATATTTGCATCTCCTTCTGGAAACGTCCCAGATACATATGCACACAGGTGTGTTTATATAAACATGTAGCTCTTTTGATTTTTTTTCCACAAAACAGGAGCTTACTATACTTAGTGTGTTTTCTCTTTGTGCACATAATACAGTTAGTATGAAGATCTACGTGAAGGATACCATTATATGCACGTCTATTATACTCTTACATGCAACCTATGGATTATTCAAGCTTGTCAAGACCATTTTTAATTAAAAAATTATAAAAATGACACTTATATCCTCACCACATGTTGAAGGACAGACCAAGGAGAGACAGACATCTTATAGCACTCCACCGCCGATTCTCTCCTCCCCAGCACAAATTACTTTACTCTCAATGGCCTATGAACCCACTGAACAGTACTGCCATCCTGCCTACGTTTTTTTCATCTCAGCACTGAGGTGTAAGTCAGAAGCACATGAAATGTGAACATATGCAGAGCCATTTCCTCAGTTATCTCGAGTTGTTATTTTTGTTGATTTTCCCTCTATTCCTTCAGGCTTAGAAAGAAAAAATACCTTATTAACTTATGCTTTCTTGTATACAAAATGCTATGGGCAACGAGTCTTTACTTAATGGGAACAGTGAGAACAGCAACAAAATACAAAGTGATAAAGGCTAAAACCAACAAGCCAGGGCAGCCAGATCATCATGGACCACAGATTCTGATTTCTCTCCAGTGGACTTCCGGAACGCTTCACATTCAAAGACCCGCCACGGCGTGACATAGCTGTGTGTGACAGAAAAGGCCACTCCTGTGAGTCAGAACAGCACAGCGATCAGATACATCTCTGCAGGGATGTCCGTCCATCTCGCCATCTCGAACACTGCAGCCTCTCCTGCATCTAGAGATCTAGCTTTCCTGCATGAGAACTCACTGATACAAAGCATAAAGAACACACTCAGTGGGCCACAGCACTTTTCACTGCTCCACAAATTATCCGGGGAGTATGTGCCATACATTTGCCCTTTGTCTAAGCTTCCACTTTTGGTTCCTCCTGAAGGCGTATCTCACTTACTACTGTTGGCACGTGTGTCTGTGCTTTTCAGTAGGTGAGCTGCCCATTGAAAACAAGTGCACTGACCATCATCCCAGCTTTATGCTGAGTTGTATATACTATAACCACTGGAAAGTAGCAGTAGTTAGACTAGGGACAACTTCACATGATATATACTTTATTTGAAAGAAAGTATACTCAGACCATTTGGGGGAAGATATGAATACAAAACTGAGCCACATATGGTACCGAAACTGAAAACAGAGTTTATCACAGATGAGATACATATTCAGTCATTGACAAAACTGTAAGATTTTACTTATAAAATGCAGAAATAAGAAAAATATGTCATAATGTTACTGCGGATGTATCTGCAGTTGTAGGTACATTTCCATTTTTGTGAGCTGTTTATATTTAAACTTTTGTGAGGATATCACTCTGAAATGAGTAACGTCCCCTTACGTTGACATTACACTCCCTCTTTCATCCTTATAACAGTTCGTGCCTTCGAGATACATCTGCCAAGATGCTGCCTACAGGAAGTGAATACTGCCACTCTTGTCACATGTGCACATAAAAATGTATTTAGTTCATCATATTTTAGGTAAGAAAAACAAACCAAGTACAATTCAATATCACACATTTGTAAAGTCTAATTATTCTAACAATTAAGTTGAGACTTCTCATAATGTGGATCTCTGGATACAAACCAATATATATTTTTATGTGTGTTCACTTTTGCTAACTAGATAATTAACATCTTTCCCTTTAATCGACTTTTCATGCCCTCCAAAAGGTAAGATCTAAATAGCTTCAAACATTTGGTAACTTATTTTATAAAACTTCAAGATTTTCATCCATTTATACCTATATTAATCAATATTATATGATAATCATAATCCATCTACTGAGTGCCTACCACGTCCCATTTAGTCCTTATAACAACCTTGCAAGGTAGATATTATTACCAAGGCAGGAAACTTACACCAGGAATCTAAGATGTCAAGTATTTATATGGCATATGAGATCCAAACCTACTGTAGACAAGCTCTCTGTATGTGGCAAAGAGCAAAGACATGGCCACAGGTTTTTACCACTGTCACAAGCAATAGCAGAAGAATTGGGGAGGATGCTCTATCTTGGTTCTGTTGTGATAGTCCCAGACAGAGCGAGAGTACGATAGACCCAGTGGAACCATGTGCTCACTCCAGGCCCATTCATTTTGGCCGTATGCATATACTATTACTGTGGGCCACACTGAAATCATATACCCAGTCTGTGGTCAATGGACAGTAAACTTAGTGGAAGCCTCCACCAGCATTCTATAGAATGGGTGGTAGGGGTGAAGAAGTTCCACACATAAAGGTAAGTGATCTTACCAGAGGAAGGAGGACAGTGCCACATTAAATACACACACACACACACACACACACACAGAGCACAACACAACGTGAAATCCCTTTAACACATGTACCATTGAGAGAAGTAGGTCTAAGTCCCCTGAACCTGAACCTGGTTCATGCCAGCTTGACTAACAGAGTATGGTAGAAGTGATACTGTCTGGTTTTCAGACCAAAAAGGTGAGAACCTGGCAGCTCTTCTATCTCCTGAAATGCTAACTCTTGGAAACCAGCCGCAATGCTACAACTAAGTATTGAGGGAAGGCCATGCAGAGAAGAAGCAAGGTCAAAGGCCCTTATCCCCAGCGAAGTTCACAGCCAATAGCCAGGACCAAATTGCCAATCAGGTGTGTGAGCCTCAGCCAAGCCTGCCCAATGGCGCTGAAAAAGCAGAGACAGGAGCCTTGCTGAGGCTGCGTATCTGTGATCTAACCACTAGGCGCACTGCCACTAAGCCCTGGGGGTGTCTGTCACAGAAACATGGAACAACCAGCCACCAAATTTTCATCCTTTCCTTCGCAGTGAACACACAAACTCTGCCCAGTATCTTTTCCACAGTCCTCTGAGTGCCCACCACGATACCAAGCAGACTGTAGCTGTGCTATAAATATTCATGAAGTAATTAAGTTATACATTCCAAAGGCATTATCAACTCTTTATAATGGGATAAATGGTACCAAGAACTTAAGTGAATTGCAAAAGTGGTTCTCTGGCTGAACTGGAAGATTTTCGTATTTAAGTCAAACGCATTATCTATTATAACCCTCCGAACAGTATCTCTCTGTGGTAAGTAAAATCCAACTCTTCTTCTCATGCAACAATATGATGGGTGGTGGCAAATGTTTTCTAACCTTTAAAAATAAGCATGCTAAAATAACTGGAAAAATAGGCTATAAACCGGTAGTACTAGCTAATCATGGAGAGCAAGCCTTGGGCTTGAGGAAGCAACTAATACCTACTTTCTGTACCACTTTCATTTCTTACAAATGAACAGGCATGAATTTTATGCTTTTAAATGATATTAAATTAGATCTAGTAAGGAAACCTACCAAAGCGTTAGCAGCCAGTATTGTGATTATGGGATTATGAGGGGTTTACAATGATATTTAATATCTAAATCATATACTAACAGTGAACATATATTTCCTTATAGTTCTCAAAGAATTTCAATTTTTTATTCATTAAGATCTCAACGCTTATGTAACAGAAAAAAAATTGTTGTACGTTATCTGGATATGTCATGGAAAATCAACTGTAATATGCATACCAAGCTCAGATTCACACATGAAGAGAACAGCCCGTGTCCACATGCACCAAGCTTTCCTCTAGGACATAACAGCAATAAGAATATCGGAGATCCTCATTTAACCTTTTTATTCTTGAAGCTTTTATCTTTCTAGGGCAGCATTTTCAGGAAAAGAGCTTGAAACATCCCCTTGCTTAGTGTTCATGGTTAAGTGAGAAGATGGTAAAGAGCCATCTGTGTGCCTCTGAGGCTCAAGCATGGCTAAGGGATACTAAATCTTTGATGTTTCCAAAGCTTTAAGTTATGTAAAAGCTAGAAACTTTGGTTAATACAATACTTCAGATTCGCTTAAGTTATAACTAAAAATTTTCTCTGGACACAAAATTTCAGGGTACTCACACTATGGTTCCAGATTTTCTATCAGTGGATTGAGTTAATTTTCAGTCCAGATTACAAGTTATCAAAGACCAAGCATTTTATTCATTCATTTCTATATTCAATTTATGGCTAAAGAGCAGGTTTAAGTGGAAGGTACATAATAGATAGTTCTGCTATCTAAATGTCCAAAATGATGACCTCTGGTCCGCTATGGGCTATGTTAGCTGCCCAACCAACCATGATCCCTGCTCTCTGTAAAATGAACTCATAGAAACTGAGCAGAATGGTGGCTGCCCGGGTCTGGGGAAGTAGGAAAGTGGAAGGATGTTGGTTAAAGGATTCAAACTTTCAATGAGAAGATGAATAAGCTCTGGAGATGTAACATACAGCATGGTGACTACAGTTAATAAAGACGCACGGGATATTTGAAATTTGCTAAGAGTACAGATCTTAAGTGTTCTCAACATAAACACACACAAAAATAGTAACTATATGAGGTGATGGATATATTAACTGGCCCGACTGTGATGATCGTTTCACAGTGTATAAATATATCAAACTCATACTGTATACCTTAAATATATACAGTTTTTACCTGTCAGCCATACTTCAATAAAGCTAGGGGGGGAAATGGGCAGAACGTTTAAGGAACACCTCACCAGAGAAGAAATCCACATGGCAAATAAGCATGTGAAAAGATGCTCCACACATCATTTGTCATCAGAAAAATGGAAATGAAAACAACAAGATACTCTTGCAGATCTATCAGGACGGCTAAAATCCAGAACACAAAACCAAATGTTAGTAAGGGTGTGGAGCAACTGGAACTCTCGTCCACGGCTAGCAGGAATGTAAAATAGGACAGACACTTGGAAGTTGACAGTTTCCTACAAAACTAAACATACCTCCACCATACAATCCAGCAATCATACTCCTTAGTATTTACCCAAAGGAGTTAAAACCTTTTGTCCACACAGAAGTCTGCACACATACATTTGTGGCAAGTTTTACTCACAAATGCCAAAACCTGGAAGCAAGCAAGATGTCTCTCAGTAGGTGAATGTGCAAATAAATTGTGATACATGCAGACAATGGAGTATCACTCAATGCTTAAATGATCAAGCCATAAGAAGACATGGAGGAAACAAATGTATATTGCTGTGGGAAAGAAGAAAATCTGAAAAGGATACATACTGTATGATTCCAATTATACACCTAAATCAGGAATTAAGGGGAGGGAAGGATGAATAAGTGGAGCACAGAAGATCTTCACGGCAGTGGAACTGTTCTTTATGATACTATAGTGGTAGATACACGTCATTAGACATTAGTCCCCACCCACAACGTGTAACAGCAAGAGCGAAGCCGAATGTGAACCATGGACTTTGGGTGACAATGATAAATCAATGCAGGCTCACGGACTGTAACAATACGCCGCCCTGGTATATGAGGTTGGTAGCTGGGGTGGCTGCAGGGTGGGGGGGACAAGGAATACATGTACGACAACTCTCTGTACTTTCTGCTAAATCTTTCCTTGCACCTAAAATTTCTCTTAAAAATAAGACTTATTAATTAAAAAACAAAGACAAGGAAAAATGTTAATCATCATCTCCGGCCTACAAAAACATAGTTTTCTTTTCCATACTTTTCTATCTTATCCAAATTAATCACTATTAGAATTTTTTGAATAATTTTATTTTCTCGTCAGAAAAAAAATGTATATTTACTTATGATATCTGAAGATTTTCCTCCTGCTCTTGATTCCCACTACTGCTTCTCTAATCATTCATGAACTCATGCCTGCACTATGGACAAGCGTACCCGAGTTCCCCAGCACCCCCTCTATGCTCAGGTTCACCCTGTATGCACCACGCCTCCTCAAGTACCATTTCGCCAGGCCAGGAGCTTTTCCAAAATCTCAGGTGTACCCACTGTCCTCTTCTTGACTCCCTCCAGTCTCTCCTGGGCTGGTGCACCCTCCCTGCCCACATACACACTTTTCCATTAATTTCCTCAAATGTTACAAGACACGGTGATTGTTTTTATTCTATTACTTTCCATAGAAAGCATAGGCCAGGCCTTCAGGAAACGGACTCTGAACCAAGATGCACCACATACGGCTTCGAGGTCTGTGGCACAAAGTAGAATCTCCTACACCAGATTTTAAACTCTCTCATCCAAGGGGCCAGGCGTTTCCTTTGCCTTCCATGTTATCAACTCCACTTCTAATGGATCCAATAGCGTGGCATATGGAACCCACTTTAAAATACTTCAGTAAAAATACATGAAGGGATTTAAAAAAAGAGAGAGAGGGATGCATGGTTGATCTTTGCTGAATATGGATATTGATTATATGGGGGCTTTTGAAAATACTATTTCCCTAGTTGGTGTGAGTTTTGAAAAAGGAACTGTGGGGTTGGGATACCAGCCCTTTATCTGATATGCCATTTGTCACTATCTTTCCCCATTCTGTCGGTTGCCTATTAGTTATTTTGATTGTTTCCTTTGCAGTGCAGAAGCTTTTTATCTTGATGAGGTCCCAATAATTCATTTTTGTTCTTGATTCCCTGGAGAAGCCTAACAGAGGACCATAGGGAGGGGAAGGGGAAAAGAGAGTTGGGAGGAGAGAGAGGGACACAAATCCTGAGAGACTATTGAATACTGAGAACGAACTGAGAACTGGAGGAGGAGGAGGGGGGAAGGGGGTGATGGTCACAGAGGAGAGCACTTGTGGGGAGAAGCACTGGTGTTATATGGAAACCAATTTTACAATAAACTATTATAAAAAAAAGAAATAGGAACTGTGAAGAGTTTAAGACTATTAAACGCTATTTCTGAAACTTAAAATTATCACTCTGTAAATCATGTCTTGAACTCCACCAAACTATTTATACAATCAAATATATCTCTTTTATACATATGCTTTCATTTTTATACAAAAGTTCCTACTGACTCTCCATAAAAGTGTTTCCATTTATATAAAGTATGCAAAGATTAAACAATCTAAAAATTAATTTGGAAAAAAAAGTGCCTGGCTTGTGACATCATTTTTCACTGTCCAAAAAGTGAGGGTCCCCCCCCTTAATTTTGCATCATTTACACATACTGACCTCAATCTGGGTCACAAAATGGTAATATTATTGCAATTACTATGATTAATTCACTTATCTATTTAGTTTGTAAATCATTTTAATTAAATAGAAATGTCAAGGGACTCGAGCCTTTGCATTTAAAGTTTTTTTAAATGAAATAAGGTAGAAAGATAATTTTAATCATGACAAAAACATGCTAGTTTTGGAAAGCACGTTTTCATCTGAAAATCACGAACAATTAAAAAACCCTGACCCCTTGCCCCAACAAGCCCTCTTTAGATGCGATAAATGGAAGCCTGCGAACGTGCCACGGTCCCTGTTTAGCAAGTAGAAAAATGCAGGCTTCCCCAGTCTCAGTAGCAGCCTCCGCATCTCCTCGCTCATCAACCCACAGCCCAAGTACACGGAGAAAATAGCGCGCAGCTCCTCCCCGAGTAACATGGCCGCACGTGTCCTCAGATCGGTGGGAATGCCTCCCGCCCTCCTGACTGTCATAATCTCTGCTCCTGTCATGCTTCCCAAACACCTGATAATGGGGTCTCTAGCCTGGAGACAGGGCACAGGGCTTATCTCTCCAAACCTCATTTTCTTCACTTATTATGTTGAGATAATAACAGCATGCACCCTGCGGAGCCGTGGTTATTAGGTGAGATAATGCGTGTGGAGTGGCCACGGTGCCAGGCTTAAAAGAAGTCTCAAAATCTGAAAATAATAATAAAACTTTCACATAGTAGTTATGGAATTATTTTTTCTTCTGTTTACTTTCATCACTCAAGGTTTGGAGGATAGTTCTAGAAAGGCGACAGGATTCTGTGGGTAGAATTCTCACCTCGGATGGCCCCAAAGCACCTGCTCTAGTCTGGGCTCTGACTTCATCAACTTGCTTGAATGAGGATCTGGCAAGAGGCAATCCCAGGAGCAAATTGTGATGTACAATTAAAGAAAAAGAATGTAAAGTGACAAATATGGAACTGTGTACAAACGTGTGTGCTTACGGAGAATGAGAAGCCACAAAGAAACCACCTATAAAAATCTGAGAAACACCACGACTACAAAATGCAGCCCGTGACACAGATTAATCAGGTGCCTAAAACGCATCCAGAAAATATCTTTCTGCTTGTTTTCCTTTTGGTAACCTATATACTCTGATTGCTTTCATACATGGCAACAATTTTGTAATTTCATTTTCTCTAGAAAGAATAGAATGTTAATTTAGTCTTTCCTCTAGCACGGCTGACTGAATTTTTTTTTTTTTTAGTTTTGATGGTTTGTATTCATAAAACATGCAACTCACTTATAGATGTACCTTCTGTTTGCAGCACTACTACAGAAGAGCGCCTTACAAACACAGAAATTCTGATAAATTCTGGTTCACATGTTTCCATAAAAAATGTAGAGTAACATTTATAATTTTATATGCCGCATTGTATTCCTGAGAAAAATGAGAGATTGGAGAAACATGCCTGAGGTCACACAGCTGGCAGACCGCTGAGCTGGGGTTCCATTTCCGACAGCTGGCACTCATTAGTACTCACGTTTCTACCCACCACTCCACACTACGCCTTCCAAACTAATACCCACACCGCTGACATCTTGATCTACCGTGAAGGGGGAAGGTAGCGGACGGGAGACAAACTAGCATTTACTCAGTATTTGCTGGGCGTCAGGCTCTTAGGTTTGGCAACTTATCTCATTTACTCCTCAAAGAAACCCTGAAAGGTCAGTGTCCTTTCCACCAACTTACAAATGAAGAAACTGGTATTGGAAGTTCGAGGTTACAACATTAACAGAGGGGCAACCATATGGTTCCTAAATCCATGTTCTTTCCACCATACAAATCTGATTCCTTTAAAAGGTAAGACAAGGGGCGTCGGTGGCTCAGTCGGTTAGGTGTCCGACTCTGACTCTTGATTTCAGTCACATTTTCAGATCTGGCTCAGGTAACGATCTCACGGCTCATGAGTTTGAGCCCGCGCTAGGCTCCATCCTGAGATTCTCTCTCTGTGCCCCTCCCCGACTCTCTCACTCTCTCTCTCTTTCTGCCTCTCTCTCTCTCAAAAATAAATAAACTTTAAAACATAAGAGAAAAATGTGGAAAGTCTGGGATAAAACTGTAAAATTCAACTCTAAACTAACATTTTATTTAACAAATGCTCGTTAGTTCCCTGTCCTTTCTTGGGCTGTGAACGGAATGGACCAACAAAAGCACTCTCTCTCTGTCACTCTAAACACTCCTTGATGATGGTTACCCGTATGCGGACGCACAGTGGCTAACGGACACCTGACAAACCCACGCTGCTGAGGAAGGGAAAGCAAGCACTGGAAACACAGAGTTTCACATTTTAGTGTTTACAGCACACATGTATTTTTGCCTCATCCCAATAATGTCTGTGCCCAAAAAAGCATTTCCAGATCCCTCAAAATTATTTTATAACTTGTGATTCACTTGGCAACTCTTTATCCCTAAAAACACTAGTACAGTGCTCTCCACACTCGTCCACAAGACTAACAAAACCAAGTATCTCCTCGTGATTATTTTGTTGTTTTTGTGGGGGGGGGGGGTTGGGTGCAATTTATTATGGTGGGAGCAAGGACTGCCTTCTTTTTATTTTTCAGGGTTTTTTTAACGGTGGTAAAATACACGTAACGTAAAGTTGACCACCTCAGTCACGTGTGCGCGCGGACGGCGGAGGCATTAAGTACCTTTACACGTGCGACAGCATCACCTTCCATCTCCAGAGCGTTTTCATCTTCCAAACTGAAACTGTGTAACCGTGAAACAGGAATTCCCCACACCCTCCTTCCTTCCTCCAGCCTCTGCCAACCACCACTCTCACCTCCGGTCCTAGGAGTCTCAGTACCTCATGTAAGTGGGAGCGTACAACAGTTGTCCTTTTGTGTCTAGCTTACTTCCCCTAGCATAACGCTCTCAAGGTTCATCTACGTGACAGCATGTGTCAAAACGTCATGCCCTTTTAAGGGTGAATACATACTTCATTATATACGTATATTATATATGGGGTATATATGTATATACCACATTTGGTTTATCAATTCACCTGTTGACAGACATTTCAGTAATGTTTTCACCTTTTGGCAATAGTGAATAATGCTGCTATGCACACTCCATGAATATTTGCTCTATAATGTAAGATGGGAAGTTAGCTCTATAAAAACTGTTAATTTGGGCTTGAAAAATGCATGGAAAACATCAGAGAAGCTATTGCTACAAAGACTATGGACCTTAAAAATAGTTGTGACGAATTAAAAAATGCTATAAGTGAGGTGCATAATAAAGTGGAGGCGGCCACTGCACAGATTGAAGAGGCAGAGAGGAGAACAGGTGAATTAGAAGACACAGCTGCTAAGAAAAATTGATCCAGGAGCACGAAAGGACAATTCGAGAACTGAGTGGTATACTCAAATGGAACAATATCTGTATCAGAGGAATTTCTGAAGAAGAAGAAAGAAAGGTGCTGAAGGGGTACTTGAACAAGTTATAACTGAGAGCTTCCCCAATATGGGGAAGGAAACATACACTGAAAACCAAGAGGCACAGAGAATTCCCCTCAGACGTAACTTGAATCGACCTACAGCACGACATATCATAGTGGAACTGGCAAAATATAAGGATAAAGAGAAAATTCTGAAAGCAGCTAAGGATAAAAGGGCCCTAACATACAAAGGGAAACCTAACAGAGTAGTTACAGACCTATCTACTGAAACTTGGCAGGCCACAAAGGAATGGCACAAAATCTTCAATGTGATGAACAGAAAAAAATATGCAGCAAAGAATCCTTTATCCAATAAGCCTGTCATTCAGAATAGAAGGAGAGATAAAGATTTTTGCAAACAAACAAAAATTGAGAGAATTTATCACCACCAAACCAGCCCTATAAGAAATCCTAAGGGGGACCCTACGAGGGAAATGTTGCAAGGAACACAAGGTACCAGAGACACCACTACAAGCACGAACCCTACAGAGAACACAATGACTCTAAACCCATATTTTTCAATAATAGCACTGAATGTAAATAGACTAAATGCTCCAATCAAATGACATAGGGTAGCAGAATGGATAAAAAAAAAATCCATCTATATGCTATCTACAAGAGACTCATTTTACACCTGAAGACACCTTCAGACTGAAAGTAAGGGGATGGAGAAATATCTATCATGCTACTGGAAGTCAAAACAAAGCTGAGTAGCCATACTTATAATGAACAAACTGGACTTTAAAGTAAAGGCAGCAACAAGAGATGAAGAAGGGCATTATATAATAATTACAGGGTCTATCCATCAAGAAGAGGTAATAATTATAAACATCTATGCACCGAATTCGGAAGCACCCAAATACATAAAACAACTAATCAAAAACACAGCAATCTTATTGATAAGAATGTGGTAATGGCAGGGGACTTTAATACTTAATACTACTTACAGCAATGGATAGATCAACCAGGCAGAAAATCACTAAAGGAACAGTGGACCTGAACGACACATTGGAACAGATGGATTTGAAAGATATATTTAGAACCCTACATCCAGAAGCTACAGAATTTGCTTTCTTCTCAAGTGCACATGGTACACTCTCCAAGATAGATCACATACTGGGTCATAAAGCAGCCCTCAATAAATATAAAAGAATTGAGATCAAACCATGCACACTTTCAGATCACAATGCTATGAAACTTGAAATGAACCACAGGAAAAAGTCTGGAAAACCTTCAAAAATGTGGAGGTTAAAAACCACCCTACTAAAGAATGATTGGGGTAATCAGGCAATTAGAGAAGAAATTTTAAAATATATGGAAAAAAATGAAAATGAAAATACAACAATCCAAAACTTTGGGATGCAGCAAAGGCAGTTTTTAGAGGAAAGTATATGAAAGGATATTGCAATCTAGATCTATTTCAAGAAACTCGAAAAAGCACAAATACAAAATCTAACAGAGCACCTAAAGGAACTAGAAGAGGAGCAGCAAGAGCACCCCAAGCCCAGCAAAAGAAGAGAAATAATAAAGATCAGGGCAGAAATAAACAATATAGAATCCAAAAAATCAGTTGAATAGATCAATGAAACCAAGAGTTGGTTTTTTGAAAAAATAAACAAAATTGATAAACTTCTATCCAGGCTTCTCAAAAAGAAGAGAGAGCATCCAAATAGACAAAATCATGAATGAAAATGGATCTATTACAACCAATCCTTGGAAATACAAGCAATTATCAGGGAATACTATGAAAAATTATATGCCAACAAACTGGACAACCTAGAAGAAATGGACAATTCCTAAACACACATGCACTACCAAAATTCAAATGGGAAGAGACAGAAAATCTGAATAGACCCATAACCAGTGAAGGAATTGAATCAGTTATCAAAAATCTCCCAACAAATAAGAGCCCTGGGACAGATGGTTTCCCAGGGAAATTCTACCAGACATTTAAAGGAGAGCTAATACCCATTCTTCTCAAGCTTTTCCAAAAAATAGAAATAAAAGGAAAACTTCCAGACTCATTCTGCGAAGCCAGCATCACTTTGATTCCCAAACTGGACAGTGACCCAACAAAAAAAGAGAACTTCAGGCCAATATCCCTGATGAATACAGATGCAAAAATCCTCAACAAGTACCTGCAAATCAAATTCAACAGCATATAGAAAGAATTATCCACTATGACCAAGTGGGATTCATTCCTGGGTTACAAGGCTGGTTCAATGTTCGCAAATCCATCAATGTGATACATCACATTAACAAAAGATAAAAACCACATGATCCTGTCGATAGATGCAGAAAAAGCACTTGACAATATAGAGCACCCTTTATTAATAAAAACCCTTGAGAAAGTTGGGATAGAAGGAACTCACTTAAACATCATAAAAGCCATTTATGAAAAGCCCACAGCTAATATCATCCTCAATGGGGAAGAACTGAGAGCTTTCCCCCTGAGCTCAGGAACACGACAGCGATGTCCACTCTCACCACTGTTGTTTAACATAGTGCTGGAAGTCCTAGCATCAGCAATCAGACAACAAAAGGAAATAAAAGGCATCAGAATTGGCAAAGATGAAGTCAAACTTTCACTTTTCGCAGATGACATGACACTCTACATGAAAAACCCAATCAACTCCACCAGAAGCCTTCTAGAACTGATCCATGAATTCAGCAAAGTCACAGGGTACAAAATCAATGTACAGAAATTGGTTGCATTTTTATACACCAATAATGAAGCAACAGAAAGAGAAATCAAGAAACTGATCCCATGCACGATTGCATGAAAAACCATAAAATACCTAGGAATAAACCTAACCAAAGATGTAAAAGATCTGTATGATGAAAACTATAGAAAACTTATGAAGGAAATTAAAGAAGACACAAAGAAATGGGAAAACAGTCCATACTCATGAATCAGAAGATAAACATTGTTAAAATGTCATTATTACCCAAAGCAATCTACACATTCAATGCAATCCCCATCAAAGTTGCACCAGCATTCTTCTCAAAGCTAGAACAAACTATCCTAAAATTTGTATAAAACAAAAAAAACCCTGAATAGCCAAAGTAACACTGAAGAAGAAAAACCAAAACAGGAGGCATCACAATCCCAGACTTTAGCCTCCACTACAAAACTGTCATCATCAAGACAGTATGGTACTGGCACAAAAACAGACACATAGACCAATGGAACAGAATAAAGAGCCCAGAACTGGACCCACAAATGTATGGCCAATTAATCTTTGACAACGCAGGAAAGAGTATCCAATTAAAAAAAGACAGTCTCTTTAACAGGGGGTGGTGGGAGAACTGACATGCAGAAAAATGCAGAAAATGCAACTAGACCACTTTCTTACCCCATTCACAAAAATAAACTCAAAGTGGATGAAGGACCTGAATGTGAGACAGGAAGCCATCAAAACCCTAGAGGAGAAAGTAGGAAATAGCCTCCTTGACCTCAACCGCAGCAATTTCCTACTCAACACATCCCCAAAGCAAGGGAATGAGGAGCAAAAATGAACTATTGGGACCTCATCAAGATAAAAAGCGTCTGCACTGCAAAGGAAACAATCAAGAAAGCTAATAGGCAATTGACAGAGTGGGAAAAGATATTTGCAAATGACATATCAAATAAAGAGCTAGTATCCAAAATCCATAAGGAACTCACCAAACTCTACACCCAAAAAACAAACAAATAATCCAGCGAAGAAATGGGCAGCAGATGTGAATAGACACTTCTCCAGGGAAGACATCCAGATGGCCAACAGACACATGAGATGATGATCACTCATCATCAGGGAAATACAAATCAGAACCACACTGAGATACCCCCTCACTCTGGTCAGAGTGGCTAAAACGAACAAATCAAGAAACTGTAGATGCTGACGAGGGTGTGGAAAAACGGGCACCGTCCTGCACTGTTGGTGGGAATGCAAATTGGCAGAGCCACTCTGGAAAACAGTGTGGAGGTTCCTCAAAAAATTAACAATAGAACTCCCCTCAGACCCAGCAGTAGCACTGCTTGGGATCTACCCAAGGGATACAGAAGTGCATACATGCATAGGGGCACATGTACCCCAGTGTTCACAGCAGCACTTTCAACAATAGCCAAAGCATGGAAAGAGCCTAAATGTCCATCAACTGATTAGTGGATTTAGAAGATGTGGTTTATCTATACAATGGAGTACTACATGGCAATGAAAAAGAATGAAAGCTGGCCATTTGTAGCAACGTAGATGGAACTCAAGGATGTCATGCTAAGTGAAATAAGTCAGGCAGAGAAGGACAGATCCCATATGTTTTCACTCATAAGTCTAACAGGAGAAACCTAACAGAGGACCATGGGGGAGGGGAAGGGGGAAAAATAGTTGGGGAGAGGGAGAAAGGCAAACCATGAGAGACTCTTGAATACTGAGAACAAACTGAGGGCTGATGGGGGAGGGGGAGAAGGGAAGGGAGTGATGGGCATGGAGGAGGGCACTTGTGGGTATGAGCACTGGGTGTTATATGGAAACCAACTTGACAATAAACTATAAAAGAAAAAAATAAATCTGGCCTTAAAGCAGAATAATAAACAAATAAATAAGTAAAATTATCCTATTTTATCCTTTGGGGAAAAAATGTTAATTTGAAATCAGCTCTGCTGACCCTGAGATCCCCTCACCCCCATCCCCGCCCCCCCCCCCCCGCCCAGTGGTTGGGTCTGAGCCAGGAGCTGGGAGGGAACACTTCTGTGGTTCTGCCTCGGTCACTGCTTGTCAGAGGTAAAGCCTCATGTTAAAACTCTGCCCTGCATTACTCAGGGTTACTCCACCATAGTCATCATAGGCTTTTGTGAATAATGTACAAAAGTCTTGGTGTGAACAGACATCTTCTCTAGGACAGATTCCTACCAGTGAAATAACTGGACCATGTTGTAATTCCATGTTTAAGATTTTTAGAGACAGTCAAGTATTTACTAAGTATGTATAATTTTTTTTCAGCAAAAATTTTATTATTTATTCAAATACGTCTTTGACTCATTTCTCTCTCTCCTTCCTTTTCTGCACTTCCCATTTGTATACACTGGCTGCCTAATGATGCCGTCCCTCACAGGTCTCTGAGGGTTTGTGCATTTTTCTTTTTTTTTTTCTTTCTTTTATTTGGATTGGATGAATTTTTTTTTAAGGAGTTCTTTTTTTTAAAGTTTATTTATCTTGAGAGAGCATGCAAGCAGGAGAGGAGCAGAGAAAGAGAGAAAGAGAGGAAGAGAAGGGGAGAGAGAGAGAGAGAGAGAGAGAGAGAGAGAGAGAAGATACCAAGCAGACCCCATGCTGTTAGCGCAGAGCCTGATGTGGGGCTTGAGCCCACGAACCCTGACATCATGACCTGAACTGAACTCAAGAGTCAGACACTCAACTAACTGAGTGACCAGGAGCCCTCTGGGTGAATTCTATTGCTTCATCTTCACATTTTCTTACTCTTTCTTCTGCTGTCTTATGTCTGCTGTCGAGCACCTTCAGTGAATTTTGCACTTACTGTATTTTTCAATTTCAGAATATCCACTTAGTTCCTTTTAAAATAACTTCTGTCTTTTCACTTGGATCATTTATTAGATGAATCAGTGTCCTCATGCTTTAAGTATTAAAACGTGCTTTCCCTTAGTTCTATGAGCTTATTTATAATGGCTAGTTTGAAGTCTGTCTTCTAAGTCCAACGTCAGGATCCCTCAAAAATCGTCTATTGACTAATTATTTTCCTAGCATATACTTCACGCTTTCTTATTTATTTGTATAGGTCATTGCTTCTGTTGAGCACTGTAACTTTTAGATATTTTGTAACAACTCTGGGTTATGATGTCCTCATATAGATTTTTTTTTTGTTCTTGTTTGTTGTTTGTCTTTGTTTGGTGATGTACTAGGACTAACCCTGTAGAGTCTGTCTGATCTGCAGTGTGTGGACACTGTTCTCTGCTCCCTTTTTTTTTTAATATTGTTTTTAGTTTTTACTCCTAACGGCTTCCCAGAGGAGTCTGGGTCAGCAGAGCTTAGGAGTCTGCCAACGATTCATTACAGGTTGTGCTCAAATACCTTGAGTCAGTCAAGGCCTCTGTACTTTGCCAATGAATCTGTATATAGGTTGAGCAATATATTAATAATTCAAGTAATTTATAAGTCTTCTCGGCCTTATTGTATCACCTTTGCACACACGCAAGACATTAGGTTCAGCCAGAAATAAGTAAAATGCTCGGAGGCTCCGTGGCGTCCCCTAAGCACATGCAGCCTTGTGCACACACGTACTGTATAAACTTCCGGACACCACGTGAAGTTTCTCGTTGTCCACAAGGCCCTTTCACTTCCACATTTCCCTCTTAACAGTCTGGCTCGTCCACTTCCCACTGCCTTCCACATCCAGGATTACAACATCAGACTACCTGTTACATTTGTCTTCCTGTTCATTCTGTTTCCAAAAATGCCCAAAGGCATTTCCTTTCTCCAAAGTGCACTCCAATTTAAGCCGATCCTCTGTGATAGCACATCTTCTTTAAGTGCCCACAGAATCTCATCCTGCCCAGAGAAGATCACTTTTCCTTCAGAGCAGCTGAAGTCCTCTCAATTCTGGAAGGCGAGAGAAAAATATGACCCCTTCCTCATGTCTGCTCCATCGTTATGAACCGGAGAACTCCGTCACGGAGCAGGCACCTGTTGCCATAGTTCATTAAGTGCTCTGTGAGCAGCACTTACAGGAAGGAAGAGGAAAAGGAACTATTCAATCAAGTGTTTTTTTCACTCCCCTGCATTTTATTCCCTCATTAGATTTTACCTAAGAACCAAAACAAAAACAATAAGCAAACAAAGGAAAACGCTTCCTGCCACATTACTGGTTTCTCCAATCTGGATGCGACCACAGGCTAATCCTTTTCCTGGCGGCCTTCAAAAGCAGCACTCTGAACCTCATTCTCATTTCATCTTTCTGCTCAAACACCTTATTAGGAGAGGAAAATAATAGGTGGCGTTTCTTTCAATAATAACTACCCAGTACCCCACGCGTCTCCCAGGCTAGCCACCTGCACTTGAGTGGATGTGCAAAGACTGTTTTCTACGGTGATAGTTACATCCCCAGTAACCGTCTAATTGAAAACTGCAGGGATGCTCAACGATGCTGTTCTCTGAAATTGTGCTGCCGCCACTGGGTTTTTATCAATCTCAAAGGTAGATGTTCTCACTGGGAGGGGAGTCTACTAACCTTCATTTTATAAACAGAGGAATATAAGTCCAGAACCAAGAAAGTATGTAGGCTACTTTCCTGAAAATCATGTATCAGCTCAGTCCATGCCTTGTTCTTCTCTGAAGCCTAATTTTCCCTGAGAATCCAGAGCAAGCTAAGGACAGCTCTTTCCTGTTTCCATCATGCCTTCATACATGTCCATGCTGGGCTTCTAAGTGAAGGAGGGTGACAAGAGAGAATGGGCCATCAGACAGCAGTGCAGAGGAGGCGGGGGGTGGGGAGGGGACAAACTTTAAAGAGGAAAGAGGACGGTCTGAGGGGAAAAGACCCAGGAAACACCTAAATAGCTGTCTAAATGTGTTGATTTCTCTCCAACAATGGTTTTATTGAAGGAACTGGGTTCAGAGAGGCAAGAATCGAAATCCTAGCTTGGTCAATTACCAGATGTATTTATTGGTTAATTTCTTTAAATCTTTTGAACTTCAGTTTATAATTCTGTAAAGTCTGGACATGGATAGTGCCATCCTCTTCCTCCATCCAGCACTTGGCATGAAATCTGAAAATATCTTCCATTATTTTTGAAGAGAAGGAGAAAGGGAGGAACCAAACACTCTGTCTATTTAAAATACTTAAGATGTATTTCAGTATTCTTTAAGTCTCTTCCAGACATTTCCAACCACAGATTTTCTACAAACTCTGTGCTAAAGATCCTCAACTAAATTGAGTGGAGAGTGTTTTCAGATTTTGGTTTTAAAGAGTAGACTGGTAGGAGTGACATCATCAAGACAGTGGAATAGGAAGGCCTACTCTCTCCTTTCCCCAGAAACACGGATTTAACAGCAACAAGCCAACAAAATACCGCAGTGTGAAGTGCAGAAACTAATTACAAGGCTCCTGCACCACAGGTGAGCATGAAGCCGACCACATCCAAACCCAGCAGGTAATTCACCGCACTCTCCCTCCACTCTCTCCCCAGGGTCCTGTAGGGATAAACATGCAGACAAATAGAGAAGCCTGTGGCATTGTAGGGCAGACAAGTAAATCCTGCCTCAATATGTACAGACTGGTTTTTAAAAGCTAAGAAGTCATTAGAAACCTGTGTTAATATATATGCAATACAGAAAGAATTGTGTCACCAACAATATAACACACAAAAATTTATTCAAAATGGATTGAAAACCTAAAGGTAAGACCTGAAACTATTAAATTCCTAAAATAAAACACAGGGAAAGAGGTTCAGGACTTTGAATTTGGTAATGACCTCTCGGATATGATACAAGTAACAATAGAAAAAGAAGACAAATTGGACTACACCAAATTCAGAAACTTCTTCACATCAAAAGAAGCAATAAACACAGTGAATAGTCAACACGTGGTATGAGAAAAAGAATTTCTAGTCATATATTTGATAGAGGTTAATATACTGAATATGTAAGGAACTTCTACAACTCAGTAACAAAAGTTAACAACCTAATTAAAAATGGGCCAAGAACTTGAATAGATATTTCTCCACAGACACACAAATGATCAATAAGCACATGAAAAGATGCCCAATATCACTAATATTAAGGAAAGTGAATCAAAACCACAATGACATCCCTCAGGGGTAGCCTGATCCAAGGAGCAGAGAACGAGTATTTGCAAGGATGTGGAGAAGTTGGAGCCCTCGAACACTGGCAGTGAGGATACAGAATGGTGCACCATTATGGAAAATATGAACGTGCCTCAGAAAATTAAAACTAGGATGACCATGTGACCCAGCAATCCCTCCTCTTGGTATATACCCAAACCAACTCAAAGCAGGATCTTGAAGAGACGTCTACACAGCGATATTCATCACAGCATTATTCACAATAGCCAAGAGGTGGAAGCAACCCAAATATCCATGGACAGGCAAACAGATAAAGCACATGTGGTTTTCACATACAAGTGAGTACTATGCAGCCTTAAAAAGGCAGGAAATCCTGTCATGGATTAACCTCGAGGACATTTATGTTACATGAAGTCAAGTGCAGAAGGACAAATACTATATAACTCCATACACATGAACACCTGAAATAGTCAAAATCATAGAAAAATAAAATAAAAAGGTTTACCAAGAGCTGAGGAGAGAGGGAAGGGGAGGAAGTGTTTAGTGGACATTAAGTTTCAATGGTGAAAAATGAAAAAGTTTTAAAGATATTTTTGAATATGTATAAATATACTTAATCCTACTGAACTATATACTTAAAATGGCTAAGATGGTAAATTTAATGTTGTTTTTACAATAACAGAAAATTAAACGTTTTTAAAGTTAGACTGGTTATATATTTCTTTGAACTAATTTGTTTTCATTGGGTACTATTTTTGGGAAAAAATTTTAGTTCAATAAAAAAAATATTTAGATTCAATCTGTAGATGGCAGAATAGGCCATTCCGATTCAGACTCTATTCCTAACTAGGGTCAGTCTGACTCGGGTGGAAGATAGTCGATCTCACTGAAGCCAGCATATGTCTATTCTGTGGGTTTCTTCTGCTGACTTCAAGTACGATGGGGCTAAAAAACACTATTGATCACAGCCCTGATTTCCTAAAAATGTCAGGGACATTTTATACTTTTCCTCTGAGGTATTAAATATCAGGCCTGCCATTAACCAGATTGTGATAACAGACACAATAAAGCCAACTGCAAAGTTAACATTAAAGAATATTTCTCCAAAGGTCATGCTGCAGCTATAGAATATCATAATGACCCTCTTCTTTGAGGGCTACTCAATTTTTTTTTAACAAAAGATGTCCCCAGCCCAGCTTTGCTTTTTCTACCTCACTATGATAGCAAACAGTTCAGAGCTGATTCCTGCTTCCTCTAACTCTTCCTGAAAATCATTTCACACGAGCACAAGCCTCATGAAAAACAAGTAAATAAAACTCTCTCCCTGCTCCTTCTTACGAAGACACATTTCAGGGCTCACCTAACACATCCTCTCTCATTGCATGAAGTCCATAAACCTACTTTGCTGGACAAAAGGTTTGCCCCCTGCGGTCACTGGCTGTTGGAATTTTTCATCTTGTCTGCAGGAAAAGAAGGTTTCCAACATATCCAAAACCAGCAGACTTACGCAGAGGGCTCTGTGCTTCTCCCAAACTAAAGATAAATCTGAGATTCGCAAAGACCATTCCCATCTCCCGTCCTGGCTCACCATCAATCAGCCCACCATGATCAGTTCGGCTGGAAGCTGGGCAAGTCAGTTTTTTCCAACCTTCCTCTGAAAACGGTTACGTGTCCCTGAGGTCCTTTAAGTCGAACATCTCCTTCTCTGACCCCACGCAGGACTGGCCAGGAGGGAACCTCGAAATTTGGATCTAACACATCCTCCATCTCTGGTCAAGACAGAACTAATCATTCAAGGTCTTGAGAAAATATCTCTTCGGACACACCTTCTCTGATTACCTTTAAACGATGCAACTTCTTCACACACAATCTCTAACACATCTCTTCCTGGTTTTTCTTCTTAGCGCTTAATACTTCCTATATTTTGTTCACTACTTTATCAAACTCTTTTCTTAATTGTCATAGTTTATAGTGCAGTTTCATGGGTTCTTTAAATTTTACAATCACGTCTCTTTTCTCCAATGTTTATTGTAAATATTTCACTTCTTGTTAGTATTGCATTAGCTGCTGCTCCAAAAAAAAAAGATCAAAATAACAGTAATTGATAGACTCCACTTTTGCATTTTGGTTTCTGGGATTTTCTTGGCAGATACAAATGTAATTATAAAATCAAAGCACTTTAGTTCTGTAAGGAACTTTAGTGATCATAAAAACAGTTTCTCCTTATTTTGCAGAGACAACACTGAGTGTGGAGGCAATTTGGAAACACCCTGATTTCCTGATGACTGAATGCCAGGTGATGCTTGATTGGAAAAGGGCAGAGGATGAAAGTTTGGAGTATTATACAAGTTTAGCATTTTGCCTTTTTATATTAATATTTTTATTTAAAAAATTTTAATGTTTATTTTTGAGAGAGAGAGAGAGAGAGAGAACAAGCAGGAGAGGGGCAAAGAGAGAGGGAGAAACAGAAACCAACGTAGGCTCCAGACTCTAACATGGGGCTCGAACTCACAAGCCTTGAAATCATGACCTGAAAGTAGGAAGCTTAACCAACTTAGCCAACCAGGCACCCCTATGTTAATGAATATTTTTTAATTATATATATGTGTATATATATATTTATGCTTGTTGAAACAAATATAAATTGAAGAACCATGTCCATTCACATCAACAAAGAGCAGTTTATTTAAGCTTTCACAGTGACACTTTCTGATGCCATCTTCCTCTTATTTTATCTTGTGAAAGAAGGACTGAGGAACTATCCTGAATTTCGTTTTCACCATTCCTCTGCTTTTCTATCAATTACATATTCTTGAATTTATATCAGTGATTTCTTACTGCATGTATTCATTAACAGCTTGCTTTTTTCAGCTTTTGAGATTCATCAGTTTCATGTTAATTCATAATGCCACATTAATTTTCACTACTGTATAATACTCAAGTATGTAACAATGTCATACTGCACCCATTTGCCTCCCTGGTGGGTATGTTAAACTTAGCTATTTGGGCTGAGAGCCGCAGATGACCTAAGTCAACAAAATGTAACTATTTGCTCCAGGAGAGGTCCAGGGAAAAGGACTGCAATCTAATAATAATACATTAAGTATATTAATAATAATAATGTCTCACTGCTATCTTTAGGAAATTCTTCCAATTCATTCTACCCAATGGTTTGCACATCTGGAAAAACAATTCTTTTCTAAGGGTAAGGCTTTGTTCATCCGGACACATAGTGAGCTTATCTGAACATAGGCATTAAAAAAACAAAAAACAAAAAACTGGACAAACCCAAAAGAAGGCAGTAGAGGAGGAGAGAAAGGATCCAAGAACAGATGGAACCAACACAAAACATGTAGCAAGATGGGAAATTTAAATCCCACCATACCAACAGTAACATTAATTGTTAATTGCTAAGCGCTGTTAGCAAAACAGACATGGATCAAACAGGATAAAAAGCAGTAACTATTTGTCATCCACAAAATACCAACTCTCAATATACGGAATAGATAGGTTAACAGTAAAAACATGAAAAAAGATATGAAAACGCCAATCCCAAGACCTAGCTAAATTAACAGGAGACAAAATTCTCCGGGGCCTTTCTAGGGGCACAGGTGATGCAGCCGAGGGAAATACACTAGGAATCGTGAGGATGGCCCCGCACAGGAAGCGCCACCCTGCAGGCCGCGTCTACACTTACCTTGAGGGGGTCACAGTGGCCTCGGGCCTCGGGATCCAGACATTTTAACAGAGCCAGTCTGAAGTCTAGAATTTCGACCGCGGCGGCAACTCTGCGACCTTGCCACGACCCTGCTGTCAAGCCAGATGCTTCCAGCAGGAGCGCGAGGCTATCCTGGAGTACATTCTCCACCAGCAGGACGACATCACGGGGAGCTGCAGGCCCACGAGAGCAGCGGGGAGCCCGGTGTGGGGAACAGAAAGAGCCGCCGCGCGGCCCGCGACCCAGGAGCAGGTGCTGGCTTCCGATCCGAGGCAGCCCTCCTACCGCCAGCCCCTTCATGCCTCAGTCCGCCTCGAGGAGCAGCCCAGATGATGCTCAACGCCAAGCACGACGAGAGCAGAGCGTTTCCCTGCTCCAGAATCCTGCCACTGCCCTCTCCAGACCTCGGCCCTCGAGCCTGAGAGGCCCCCTCGTTCTGCAACCCGATCCACAGGCAGGAAGCCTGACTGCGCATGTCAGAGCTGACGCGCGTGCGTGCTCTTCACGCAGCTCGAAGGCTCCGTGCGCCACGTGGGGCACACCGCGCCCAGTGAGAGCTGCGCGTGCGCGGTGGCACGTGATGGCCGTCACTGAGAATGGCGTGCTCTGACGTCATCCAGAAGGCCTCGGTCCCGGGGTTACCCTGAAGCGTGGGCGGAAGCGGTGCGGAAGGACACGTGGTCGCCGGAAATGAGGGGAATCTTGCAGCCCCGCTACCAGGTGGTGCTGCGGTGGGTGGTGCGGGGACTTCTTGGGCTGGAGGGTGAAGGGGCTGGCGGAGAAGTCATGGCCGGCAGGCAGGGGAGCCGGGCCTGAGTGTGCAGGAGACGGAGTAAACCATCTTGAATGCGGGGGAAAGATATTCTGGAACCAGATTGCCCGAGTACAGATCCTGCCTCTCCGCTAGCTGGCTTGAGTAAGTTACCTTTATGCCTCTCTTTCTCTGTCCTTGAAATGGAGAAATTAACAGTCCTCCTCAAAGGACCAATGGGAAGATTAAATGAGTAAATATGGGAAATGATTAGTACTAATTCCAGTTTTTAATGGTAAATGACCTTAATATTACACCCTTCAAAATATTGTTTGCTATTTTCAGCAAATAGCATTTGTTTGTTTAAGTGCCTTCCTTCTCTCCTTGTAGTGATTCAAAGGAGTTCTATAATTTATTGAAGAGCTTTCAACATCTATTGTTGCCATGTAGTTTGTTGTTGTAATGAAATATGTTGATAAAGTTCCTATTTCTGAAGTCCTTGTATTACTGAAATTAATCCTATTTGTTTATATCAAAATTTTATAAATGAATAGCTGGATTCAGACTTGTAATAATTTATTTGAAATAGTTGCTTCCATGTTTGTAATTGGAATTCATCTTATTTTCTCTTGTGTGCTATCTTTACAATACTTGATAACTATGAATTAGAGATCTTTAATCTTTCTCTGTGGACTAGAATTATTTAAAATAACATAGGAATTACATGATGTGTGAATTTAGATTAAACTCGGCAGTAAAACCATCTGAACCTGCCACCAAATTTGGCTATGGTTATTGGACTGTTAAAATTATCTATTTTTTTATTTTTGAGAAGGGAACCGCAGAAGGGAGGTAGGTAGAGAGAGAGCATCTTAGGCAGGCTCTGCGCTGGGAATGGGTTGACGTGGGGCTCAATCCCACAATCTTTGGATCGTGACTTTAACCAAACCTGAAGTCAGGAGTCTGATGCTCAACTGACTGAGCTACTCAGGTGCCCCTGGTCTGTTCAAATTTTCTGTCTCATTTTGGGTCAAATGAGGTGTTTTATGTTTTGATAACAAGTTACCTGTTCCTCTTTGCCCATATTTATTACTGTATGTTTGTACCGATGCTTTAATATAAATCTTTAAGCTTTTCTGTAAATGAAGACCGTATCTCATTGTTAACGTTGTATGTTCATTTTCTATGTCTGTCTATAAGGTTTGCCAGGGATTTCCCTTTTTACTGTATTTTTAGAGAACAAAATGTGTATTTTGTAACATGTAACATAGACCATGTAGCATATTACAGAAAGTTAGGGTACCGTATCTTAAACAAAAGTTCATTTCCCTTTCATGGAAAAGAGATCCAGGGCATCAGCACCCTGGTATCATCAAGGACCCAGACTTGTCTTCATGCTCCAGTTCCCAACACCTGCCTTCCATCCTTATGACCCTTATGAGTCACAGTAACTCTTGGAGTTCTAATGATCAGAGTCACGTTTCTAGGCAGCAGCGAGTAGAAGACAGGAAAGATAAAAGGATCACTTTGCCAACGATTCAGCCCCCTTTCTTAGCCTTCCCAGAAAGTGCTGACCACACCCTTGTGTACGAGTCTGCCAGAACCTAGTCAAAGAGCCACAGCACCATGCAGGGAGCACTAGGAATGCAGCCTTAGTAAATTTCCACAGGAACAAAAACAAAAAACAAAGTTCTATCACTGCAGGAGAGGGTAGGCATGAATATTGAGTGGAACTGGGAGTGTCTGTTACAGTGTGACATATACTTCCAAACATTTCTGCATCCACTTCTACCTAAAATTTCATATCTTTCATCTGAGTTCATTTGTCTTCCTAATTTTTATTGGTTGATTTTGATACTCACCTTTTAAGTCCGGAGGTCAAGTTGTTTGTAGGGTTTTTATCTTTTTTTAAAAAAAATTAACAAGAAAACGTTTGGGATATAAATTTGAAATCCTATATTCTGTTGCCTCATTTACTAGACCTTAACCCTTACCTGTGGGCTAAATGTTAATGAAGTGTCCAAAGACAGCTGGACTAAGAGTATTAGATTTTAGGGCTTACATTCTTTGAACAAATATTCCCTGAGCTGGGTGGTTATGGGACATATTAAATCTCTCTTCTCAAGCACACAGTCTTTCATGTCATAATTCATTTAACAAATTGCCTATTGCCAGACAGTTAGTGGTCTCCAATTCAAGATTGTGAGTATCCCTGTATTTGCCATCCTTATGATAGATCTTTGTGCACCTGTGTAATTATTTCTGTAAGATTAATTTCTAGAAGGGGAATTGGGTGTAAAAAATAAAAATCTGATACCCATCAGAAAACAACTTATCTGTTTGATTGTTTCCCGTTCTCCAAAGTTTTCCAGAAAATATGAAGTTGCTTTCTCTCCCACACTGTTGGGGAGAGCGTAACCTGCTAACGCTGATCTAGACAGCAGCCACAATTTAAATAGGCCTCGCCGCTGGTGCAGCAAGTCCTTTTCCCAGAGTCTTACTGCTTTCTTATGTACATAAATATGCAATGTATGTGGTGAATCAGAACTATAACCTAATAAGTGAAAAATCACTGAAGATACATGCATGTGCTATGATTCCATTTTGTAAAATGAAACCATATGTGTATGTGTAAGCCTATTGTTAGGGCTCAAATGCAAGGTAGAGGAATGAGTAGGATATGCAGCAGTGGCCAGTGGCCATGGTTACTTCTGAGGAGGTGGACGGAGACTGGGCCCAGGAGAGGGAGAATGTGGTACAGAGAAAGGTCCGTGTTTACATTGATACACTTTGTACTACATTTTTTTTTCACTAAGGATGCATTTTTATTTTATTATTGGAGGAAATAAGGTACTTATTAAAATTAAATTAGAGTGTTGGTTTATACTTTCAAGTTATGGATGCTGTCACTCCATGATTTATGTATATTGCTTAGATTTTTAGATGTCTGCTTAATCTGTGTGTCCGTGTCTCACCATCATTGTCGAGGAGCTATGTTCTTTGTTTCTACTCTACTAGGACATAAGTTGGCTGTTGCCATCCCAGGTGTCATAAAGAAAAGAACAGCAAAACCCAATGAAAGAAGAAGGTTTACTTTCACAATGTCTCCATAAAAACAAACAATAACAGCAACAAAAATTAGCAAACCACCCAGCACTATTCTTCTCTGTGCACATACACAGACACCTACCTGGTCATAATTTTTCCCGTGTCCTTCCTAAACCAGCCCCTGACAGGAGAAATTAATATCATGGCAGGCTTAAGGAAGAACCTCACCATAAAAGGAAGAAAAGCCATGGGGGGTAATGGCTATTAAATAAGCAACCAGCAAATTCTGGTATCATGGTCAAAGGGATCCCTCCTCCCTTTTTATAAGTACTTTCCCCCTTTTGGTCTCTTTAAATTAGTTATTCTGAAGTTTGGACCTCAAATCTTACAAGTGCACTTCCACCAGAAAGATCAGTTGTCATGCTTTAGCCAGTGTGAGTTGTGATTTTGAGCAATTCATATTGAAAGCACATGTGTCAGTTAAGAGTCTAAGAAGATTCCTTCTGCTCTGTATGTATCCACAGATTATGAAGTTCCAAAGGGAATTGATAGAATATCACACTTAGTCTCGAAGAGTATGAGATTTGATAAGTCACAGAATAAATACATAGCTTTAGGAACTTATCAACAGCTTGAACCCACAGCCCTTTGCTCCCAGAAAGGGACCCATCCAAATGCAATAGCTGCCCAGCACTGGGCTGGATGCACAAAGTGAATTTAGACCAGCAGAACCAAATGTACAAGGTTGGCCAAGTATTCCTTTCCTCATCATAGCTTGGGCTTCCTACAGTCCGAGAAAATGTGATACAAACACAACTGTATCTTGAATAAGGAGATCATCCAAATTTCTTCCTCAAGCCAATCCATAGGAGCCAAACAACTGGGTCAAATTTCAGCTAAAAATTTTAATGAGTTGCTAAAGACCAAGCATAGGCAAGTGTGAGAGTATAGAACCCCTGAGGTTTTCAGACACAAAGGGATTGTGTAAGTTGGTACATCAGTGGGTACTCCCAAAGATGGAGGATGGGGGGGGGTACAGAGGTCATAAATACTGACCCCGATCCTCCTCCCCTGTGGCACAAAAGGTAACCGTAGCAAAAACAACAACATAAAAAAGCACACCTAGCTCTACTATTAAAGGTAACCATAGCAACAACAAAATGCACACATAGCTCAACTACTGTTAAGATTTTCTCTTTATCTTTGGTGTTTGGCAGTTTAAGTATAATGTACCTGAGTGTGGTGTCCTCTGTAGCTCTTTGGCTTAGTGTTAATTGAGGTTCTTGGTCAGTGGGGTAGTGTCTGTTACCAGATTTGGAAGTCCTGGCTCTTATTTCTTAAAATATTTCTATATATCTTCTCTCTTTCTGATTTTCCTATGATACATATTTTAGACTTGTTGACAGTATCCTACATTTTGTTTACTTCTGGGTTTTTTGTTGTTTTTCTTCATTGTTCATGCTTCATGTACATTGACCTATGCTTTGATATTTCTTCAGATTTAATAATCATGTCTTCTGTTGTGTTCATTCTGCTGTTAAATCCATTCAATGAGTTCCTTACTTCAAATACTGTATTCTGTTATTTCTAGGACATTGATTATTTTTGTTGAACACAGGTTTCAATTGAAATACTCAATATTATATTCATTTTATTTTTTATATAATACCAACTTTTTTAAAGCCCTTGCCTGCCAGCTTGGGATCACCTCTAGGTATGTTTCTGTTGACTATTCTGTTTATAATTGGACACTTCTTACCATGTATGGTTAATTTTTCCTTGCATGCTGGACACTGTGAATGAGACTCCATATTATGTTACCTTCCTCTGAAGAGTGTTGGCTTTTGTCCTAGGCGTGGTTAAAATACCAACAGATCACTTTGTGTCTTGTGAGGCCCGCTTTTAGGTTTCGTTAGGTTGGATCTACAACAGTTTTGTCCAACACGTGATGTCTTTGGCCACACGGCATTGACTTTATGGGATCTCAATTGAATGTCCTGGTTGATCATGTATTTTAAAAATAATAATCATAATATTCTTTCTTTATCTGGCCCCTATAAACTGTAAACAGTTAAATTTTCTCTCCATTGTGTCAGTAAACTTGAAGCACACTTGTTAGTAGGGCAACAACGCTGTTTAACGTGACCACTGCTGAGCTGCGCCGGCTGTGCTTTCTCTGTGGTTCCGTGTGGAGTAATGCCCAAATCCATATTTTCTTTTTCAACCACACAGCCATAAAAAAGAAGATATAGTCTTATAAAATCTCAGGATTGAAGGGAAGTAAAAGTTTTTTATAAACAAAAACTTACACTCACCTGTTGTACTAATTCCCCATTATGTCTTTGTCCACAGTGAGATGAACTAAGTTGAATGAACGGTAGCAAGGGTGAATGTGAAGTTCTGCAGTTGAATTGATAGTAACAGTTGCATAAGAATAAAGTAAGTAACTCTTGACTTCGCTGAGCATCTCCTGTGAGACTACAGCTCTGTCTGAGGGGCACCTGCGTAGCTCAGTTGGTTAAGTGTCCAACTCTGGATTTCAGATCAGGTTCTCATCTCACGGTTTGTGGGACTGAGCTCCACATCGGGCTTTGCGCTGGCAGCGTGGAGTCTGCTTGGGATTCTCTCTCTCCTCTCTCTCTTTCCCTCCCCCCACGCGTGCACATACTCTCTCTCAAATAAATAAATTTAAAAAGTAAAAAAAACTCAGTCTGAGTTCTAAAGTGAAGGCTTTAAAATTAAAACTAAACATATATTGATTAGAAGAGTTTAGGTATGTGAAGATACAGGTGTCAGAAAGTCCAAGCATTTCTTAGTTCCATGCCTGTCCCTGACCTTCACTGCTGGACGAGTCCTGGATTCCCCCCTAATCCCCCCTCAAGCCTGACGCCAGTGCAAGAACATGAGAATGCAAAAGAGGCCCTCGCTAGGCTGGCGCGGTATACATACGAAGAATAATCTACTGAGGGCGTGGGACTTAGAGCTCCAGGTTTTCCAGAAATGTCTTGGGAAAAATTAAATACCTTGAATTCCTCTTTCCTGCTTTATTTTGATACTTCTGAAAACCGTATCTCTAAAGCTTACTATCAGTTTTGTTTCCCTGAGGAATCAGATGCTCAAGTAAACATGATAAATGATATTTTTTTTAATGTAGGACATGAATAAGGAAAATACTGGTAGTCTATCTAGAACTAAAATTCATATTACATTATAGGTCTTAGAATTCCTGGCAATTATTCTTGAAGTTCAAGTTAGCCGGCAATTACTGAATTTGGGAAGTAACATGAAGAAGAATGATACCAATTTTTAACTTGCTAGCAACTGTCTATTTCAGTTGGGTGAGCACATATTTCATGTCTTAATCATGTTGGACATCACCTGATAAATGGGATGTAGGAGACTTACTCCTAATATATGCTAAATGACAGAAGGTTGAAATCCATCAGAAGCTTTTACCAAATGCTTCTTTGTATGAGATAAGAATCTGATTTGGCCCTTGGCATTCAAAAGTTCTAAGCTGTGGCAGGCAACCTGCCTCGAATATTAAATAAATGTTGATCATATATAGGGCTGAGAAAAGAAGACGTTAAGCATTTAGTTTAATACATAGGATAAAGAAAATACTTGGGGTTTTTTGGTGGTGTCACTCTCAGTTAATATTAATGGACTGCCAGCCACATTCCAGATAGCAGACAGTGAGGATCCCGAACACAGGGACGAGGAAACACCATGTAGCACACAGCACATGCAATGCTGCTTGATTAATGAATGTTTGTTGAATTGATAACAACTGGCTTGCCTTTTCCTATACATTATCTCATTTTATCTCCGAATTTCCCTGAAGTGGATGTTTGATGCCCGTTTCTTAAATGTTAAAATTGAGGCTTAAAGCAGAAAATGGACTCCCTTGCCCCAGGTCCCAAAGCTGTGGGTGATCACGCGGAGCTGTCCCTACCTGTTGCTGCTCCCTTGCTCTTCTGGCTCAGTGCGATGCAGTCATTTGGGCTGACGTGTAAGGAAGGGGTGCAAATTGGAATTGGTGAGTAAAGTAAATGTACCCTCTGAGAGGTGAAGTGAGGACTTGTGAAACTTGTTGGATTCTAGTAGTAGGAATGACAGAAAGACAAGTAACCATGGCAACCATGGGCAGAAGATGCCACATGGGGAGGATGTGGAGGCAGAAAGGGACTCATTGAAGAAAACCTGAATAGGAGATGGAGATGTGATATTGTGATGGACAGTAAGAAATATATTTGGTCCTCAACCTATTCCTGGCTCACAGCTGTTAAAACCCTTGGAATTTCCTCTGCAGAGGGTAACAGAGGCATCTTTTTTATTATATTAGCAAGGTGACTTGGAATGCCCTTAGGTAACCTCAGGGTGGGGAACTGGTTCCCAGGAGAACCAACCGGGTGATTTGAGGGTTGAACCTTTCAGGACCTGGTGCCCCCAAGCTCTCAAGGTGAAGAGAGGGTCTAGGGTTTGACTCAGTCGCCGTTGGCCAGCGATTTAATCCGCCATGTCTGTGGAGTGAGGCCTCCATAAAAACCCAGCACAGCAGGGTTCAGATTGCTTCCCGGGAGGTGAACACGTGGAGGTGCTGGGAGGGAGGCGCCCCTGGAGGGGGCACAGCAGCGCCACGCCCTGTGCCCACACCTCACCCTCTGCATCTCTTCTGTCCGGCTCTTCCTGAGTTCTGTATTTTTATAATAAACCAGTAATCCAGGAAGTGAAGTGTTTCTCCTGCATTCCAAGAGCCACTCTAACAAATTAGTCAAACTGTAGGGGCTCTTGGGAACCTCCAAAGTATAGCCAGTCAGTGAGAAGCGCAGATATTGCAACTGGCATCTAAATGGAGCTGGGGCTGGGATGGGGACAGTCTTGTAGCACTGAGCCCCTAACCTGTGGAAACTGATGCTGTCTCCAGGTAGATGGTGTCAGAATTGAGTTGAATTGTAGGACAGCCTGCTGGTACCCTAAGAATTGTTTGTTGCTGTAGGAAGCGCTTCCCAGCCCCCGCACCCCCCCACCCCCACCACCACCACGTACACACATTGGAAGCAGTACCAGAACCTTTTAGAGAGAAAGCTAAATCATCCGAAGTGTCTGGGCAGAGGGCCTCGAGGCAAAAAGTGGCATCCTGAGGACTTGCTGTAAGGCTGCGTGAAAAAGATTACTAAGCAACAGTTATGAGTGGACAATGCAGCTCTTTAAGACAGATGTGTGATTACTTAAATTTCATGGCTGCTCACTGGTGGGCCTATCCCCAGATCTGGCCAAAGTCATCTTTCCTTTGCCTTAAAACAAAGGAAATGTGGTGCCATGAGGTAGGGTCTGTATTCTTGAGGCTGCCCACTATTCACTGTTCACTCCTTAAACTGCCTATCTATCCCCTAACCACGCAGATTCGGGGATGCACACGAGCCTGCTCCTTCTACATGGAGGCCTAAAACCCCAGTTCCCAAAGGCCCCAAAGTTAGACCAGCATGGAATAATTTTGTATTGGCCTGTTTGTGGATTTCTTTGGGCTCATCCTTGTTTTTTAGTAACTTCTTGCAACATGGCTTATAATTATGCAAGTACAGTACCTGCTAGAATCAATCAGCCTTCCAAACCCAAACACGTTCATCTTTATCCAAATGTAATTTATCTGAAATGCCATGTTGGTGGGAGCATTATGCATTACTACATAGGCTTCTGTTTTCTTCTTAAATAATGAAATACCCTAATGGAAAATATTCCCTCTAAATAAATTTTAATGAGCACTTATTTGCCCAAATTGTTCTCTCTCTGAATGGCAAAAATTTAATATGAACTTGAATTATCAGGGGCGTTTTGTTATAATGGGCTTTGGGAATATATCATGCAAAGATGACTTATTTTCATGTATCTTCCAAGCTGCAAGTGCTACCCGAACAACTTCCTCTCAGATGCAAAGTGAGCGTCAGTGTCTTATCTTGCATCTATACAGGAAAATGTCACATCAGAAATCATGCCAACGTGTAGATATTACAGGAGATTGAAGTGAACAAGTAAGAAACCTAATTGCTGTTGAAGGGCATATATTCCAGACTTTGCTGCTAAGAAGAAAAAAAAGTGCATGTGTCTGCCACGTTTTTTAATTCTCTGCATTGAAGAGTTTTTCGGAGAGAAAGCAAATGGGAAATGCTACCCTGTGTCCTGGCAGGGTACAGAGCACAGGTCTCGTTGTGCTCACCAAGAATTAGAGCAGGGCCAGATGCAGAACTTGGAGAAGTGCCTTCCAGAAAAGAGCTCAAGCCTCAGCAAGAATTGTGAGTCAGGGTGTGGGGAGCCAGATTTGAGGGCGCCCCGTAGGCTCCCGAATGCACACCATTCATTGCTTCTCTAGACTTTCTCACTGAAATCCCGCCAAAGGGAGCCGGTGCCATTTTCTGAGTCATTTTTTATAATAGAAATGACATTCGGAGGGGCCATTTGGTTCAGTTTAAATTTCTGTATTGCATACCTTCTAAAAACTTCATAGTATCAAAAATCGAACACAAAGGGAGTTTCCGGTTTCCAGGAGCTCAGCCCTGGGATGGGGAGCTCACAGCTAAGTCAAAAACACTTCCAATGAGTGTCCGCCGGCGTTTTCGTTTTTTTAAACCAGAAAAGTGCCAGGTCGGTAAGCGCCTCCAGGGGACAGAAGGGCTGCGAAGTCAATGTTCCTGGGATGCCTGTGGGCTTGGCGAGAGAGCACAGGCGCTGCCGACTGCACCACCCAGCCACCGAGGGCCTTGACAAGTTCAGTGAAAACCCTAAAACCTGCTTTCTTCTCAGAAAACTGGGAAGAGAACACCCATCTTGTAAAGCAGGTGTGAGATGCGCACAGATGGTAGACGGTCCAGGAATGTTCCCTTGCACAATCTCCTGTCACCTCTGGCCCTCACTGCATAGGACCGCCGCACCTCGCAATTTTGCCCAGCAAGGGCTCTATTTGCATCCATACAGATAATTAGAATATGTTATCTCGAAGAAGATTTGGGGAGTGCAATTACTTAGTCTGTGTGTAGAGAAGGTAGAAAAAAAATCAAATGTGATTAAGATTATTTTATAATCAGTAATGGTAATATGCTTCCTCATAACTTGGGTATCAAAATTATTCCTATGAAAAAGCATAAAAATAAGACGTTTGAAGTTACAAAGCACTTTATAATTTGACTCTCGGAACAATGCGCTGTTCTCAGCAGGAGAAGAAATTTTACTACCAATTTTAATGATAAGGACCTGAGGCTCTAAGGATTTGAGGCCCCTGTCTTGTGTTTGCAGAGCATTCCACACTTCTCTTACCTGCACACAAGTCTCCTGCAAATATTAATTCCGGGTATTTTGTCTAATGTCTGTTGTCCTGATCAGAGAGTGTGACACTCTCACACAGCCTGTGGTGGCCACCGCTGACTTGCCAAGCTTCTAGCACGGAACATAGCCCACGAAGGGAGTCCGGGACTCAGAGGAGAGGTTCACAGGCAGTGCCGAGGCCGGCGGAGAGCCGCGTGTTAGTAAAGTGTGTCTTCAGAAGCAGGGGCAGCTGGGTGACAGCAGGTGCCGGGAAGGTGGTGGAGGACTGTCTCCCGGGACTAGGCCACCGCCCCTCTAAGTGGGCACCGGGGCCGGTGCTGCTTGCAGGGGTGACGCATCCTCTCTAGGAAGCTGCTGAGTCCGCAGCGAGGGGCGAGGGACAGGTGCCTCTGCACGGTCAGGGTGCTCAGGGACCCAGCCCTCTGGGACCCCCCACTGAACGGGAGTCTTCCCTCTCGCCAAAGGGGACCTGGGACGGAGCTGGGTTTCCACCTGCCCGGGAGTGCCGAGATGAGAGAAACGGGCAGTGTCTCCTCCTGGGGAAGGAGGAGTATTTCTGAGTGCCGAACTTTTTACTCCTCTTTTATTCTCAAGTGGGAAGATACACGTGCGTGTGCGCGCGTGCGCGCGCACACCCAGCACGCACGCGCACCAGCTTGTTTAGGATGTATCAGACAAGACCCCCTAGAAGGAAGCACTCTGGTACAATGCTGAGAAAATCCTTTCTGAGGCTTCACTCCTCTGGCCTCACATTCTGGCTCTTTCATTTATAATGAAAAGAATCCCTAAATCACTCATTTTTCTCACCTGCAAATTGAGTTTGTAATGCTCACTTCATCGCATTGTCCTGAGGTCCCAAGGACTAAACAAGAACGTGTGTGTTAGATGCCGGGTGCTCCTCACGAGCTCAGTGAATGGCGGGGGTTGGCATTGTCCCTCGGCTCTGAGCGAGAGGACGACAGTAACACTGTTGTTTTTATCAGCCGTGCATTCACTCAGCACTCACGGCCACGCCTCCTTGCGCAGCCACGCGCCCCCCCCCGTGCGGCAGACAGGTGAGGGGTCTGGCTCCTGAAGGTGCATGACCCGCCCAGAGCCACATAGTGTGTAAATGGCAGAATGTTTGATCATTCTAGAGCCAGAGTGGCCTCGCTGAAGGTGGGCTTGGCTGTTCTTTTACTGAGGGAAAGGACAATCAATACCTCCGCAGGAACACTGCTGGAGAGAATCCTGACAGGAGCACAAAGTTTCTGGGAAAAAGAAATTGGCAAACCTCCCTGTCAACAATCAGAAGGTGATCAGCAGAGAAAAGTACTCCGAGAGAGCATTGTTTTTTAGTCTTCTTTGAAACAGAGCTGATTTCCCTAGACAAATGGATAGCTAAATTTATATAATTATCTGTGCATAGACTCCTGTCATCTTCTGTATTTGTAGACAGTACCTTTTATTTTTTAAGTAAAGGAAAAACAAAGATGCCATTATTCATATGTTCACAGGTGGAAAAATCTCTCTCCTTGATCCTCTCATGCAAGCATCGGCACACGTTATGATGGATTTGGGGAGTAGGTCAACAAATGTATCTTAGAAAACCTAGTAAAAGAAATTTGACTGTGTCTTGGTGCTTGTTAGTGTGAAAAGATAATCAATTACTTCCTGATTCTTAGGAGAAGGAAACAAAAGATCTCTCCCGTGACAGAAGGGGACCCTTTGCTCAGCCACATGGACCTGATGGACAGCATCATGAAGTCAGGGGCAGGCACGCGTCAGCATCGCGGCCTCCTGCCTTCACACATACCACCTAGACAACCAGCTCCTCTTCTCAAAGCCCGTCTAGGACCTAGAGTCCCAAAACGGGGAAAGCTAAGCCTTCCCTTGGGACCTCTAGGGTGTGTGTTGGGGGTGGAGGGAACCAGGCATGAGTTGGCCTGGTGGCAGCATCCTAGATTTCATGTAACCATGTCTGCCTGTCACAGATTGGGCTGAGAGTTCACGTTTATTCACATATGTTCTACTCTTTGTATTGTATCCCTTTCCACACACCGACTCAAGCCCCACGTGGGTAAACACCTTCTTCCCAAACCACAGAAGCCCTTCACAACACTTCCAGCTAGGGTTGGAGCTGTCCAGGAGGCCAAAGCAGGTTTTTGTATCTTCTGAGAAATTCACCTATTGGGATCCTCAGTCCTGGGAACCCAGCAGGAGTCAGAGGAGCTGATGGAGGCTTTCCATCCATGGAGACCTGGGGAACTGGGTCTAGCCTCAGCTAGGTCACGAGGCCAGCGAGAAAGGATTTGTATAAAGCAATTCTGGCGGACCGGAAAATGACTAGAAACCACAATCTACCCACAGGCCTCAATGAGGCAAAGGGCAAAACTAGGTTATGAAACAAATCGTACGGTGTAATCTCGCTAACACTACAAGCTGTGTTGATGTCATAGTCAGATATTTTTGAAAACAAGTATCAGAAGGAAGTATATCAAAATTCAAAATTTTGAGCTTTTCTTGCCTGCTAGGAATACAAGTGATTTTTATTTATTTGTTTGTGGTGCAGATCTGTTTTTTCCACATTTCTCCATTAATCATGATCAGAGAAAAGCTAACATTTATAAAAACTACAAGTGATCCACACCAGCCTATAACTTAGAAGAGTGCTACTCATGGAGCCAAGTGAGTCCATTGAGAACAGTCATTCTCGAAGCCCTCTGATGCCCCTCAAATGGCCTCCCTGCAACCACGAGGATGAAGTTTTAAAAGTGTGCATCACCAAACACTGAGTCTCCCTTTGTAGAGAGTAGGCTCAGTGTTCTGAGCAGTGAGGACACAGAGGCAACTTTCTCTTTCCCGTGGCCCGTCCCTCACCTTCCCGGGGCAGGGCAGCTGTCCTTGTGACCACCCCCGTCCTCACCTGGAGAATCAGGGAGCAGTAAGCTACACACAAAAGTCAGTAGCAAGGGAATGAAGACTTGGAGAAATTGCTGGGTCAGACACCGGTGGGTCTGATGCAGGACGAAGCTCGGGGACACCCCGCAGACGCAGCGAATGCAGCTCCGATCCCAGCTCTGCAAGCACACAGCCCACAATCTCTAAGCAAGTTACTTGGTCTCCCTTGGTCTCGTGCTCCTCATCTGTACAGGATTCTTTTATGTCCAAGAAACAATTGTTGAACTTTCACAGAACATAGACTTCTTCTCAGAACACAATTAGGAAGAAAATGCAACTGTGAATGAGAACAGAAACACCACCCTAGCTTGGGAAACGTGGGATGGAAATAAAGTGTGTTTGCCTTTACTTTTACTTAAAATGAAAGAAAACCAAAACACCTGATCCTCACACACACCTCAGACACAATTGTAGAATCATACAACAATTGTTCAGTTACTTTGATGATGCAAAGCAAAGCCGGAATGCCAGAATCTGCTAAGCCTCCATTGTCCAATATGGTAGCCACTAACCACGTGGCTATTGGAGGGTGGCCAGTCTCAGCTGAGATGTGCTGTCAGTGTAAAATACACCCTGGATTTCAAAGATTTAGTGTGAAAAGGTTACATATCTCATTTATATTTTGCATTGATTATATGTTGACCTAATAATATTTGAGATATAACGAATCAAAATATCTTATTAAAAGTAACTTCACCTGTTACTTTTTACTTGTAGTGTGCCTCACTAAAAAAATTGAAAATTACGCGAGTGGCATTATATTTCTTTTAGGCAGCGCTGATCTAGAAGGAAGATTTTCTTTCTGGGGATAGGCTCTACCTGCACTTGCTTCAGGTGCCTTGTGGTACGATGACGGAAGCTTGTACACGGAAGATGCAGGACCCGAAGAGAATTATCCCCCCCCCCCACCCCAAGCCCTCACTGGGTTGTCGTGGCTTTGATGTGAGCCACTGGATCTCTCTCCTTTTTCCCTTCCCCCCTTACTCTTCTTTCCTTCTCTTCCCTCTTACTTACTGTAAAATCATCTATGCCAAAGTGCCTGCTCTTCCTGAGCTCTAATAGGAGTGAGGTGTCGGTCAGATAATTAGCTGCTCTTATACTTCACTCATCATTAGCAACTGATTTACTGGGAAAGCTTTACTCCAGGTAAAATCATTACCTGCCAGAGTGATGTGCCTTGCAGAGACAGGCTTTGCCTGCCCAGAATACTTGCGATGTTCTTTAAGTCATATTGCTTTGGATTTTCTCTGCAAAACTGATCAGCTTCTTTGGTTGTGTCAGTCACATTGCCCTGTACTCTCCCCCTCCCCACTGGGTATTCAGGAGAACTCAACTCTCTTTCCCAGGACTTGAGTCTCAAGAGGAATGACCTGCCGTGGGAGTAGAGGTAGACCTAAGCCATCCGTATTCCCAGTCTCCTAAGGAGACTGACTGATCACTCCAGCCACTGGGTTCTTAGAACTTCCTTGATACTGCGCCGATTGATTTTCAATTCTTCTTTCAATCTGATGAGCTACCCAATAAGTCTTGAAATAACTTCCTTTTGCATTTAAGCTCTGCGGAAACGTTTTCCATTCCTTGCAGCCAAAGCCCTCTCTGTTGTTGTTCTAGTTCAGCAAAACAGTTGCAAAAAGTATTTAAGAACCTTTATCCCTGGCTGCAAATATTAATAGAATGGAATAAAGAGATAAATTGGTTGAAACACAGCCATCAGCTTTGTCTTTGTAAAAACAAAAACAACCACCATTGTGCTGTGCCTTGGCTGGCTCGGTGGATCACAGAGCTGATTCCCACCTGCTTTTGCAGCCTCACCTCCATCCTGGGGGGCGCTGAGCTCTGGGAAATGGGAGTTGAAAGGAATGGGAAGGCCTGGACCTCCCCATCCTTTCACCTTTTAAACACTACTGTCGTGAGTTCTCCCTCAGGCTGGCCCCTGGAAAGCCATTTTGATGTTGTGCCGAAAGCTACACATCCCTGACTGTTGTTGAAAGTACCCGCTGAATTCTCACCGCCAAGAAGCAACTCTTCCCGCATGACGTCCATGTGCAACGTCAGCCATTTCTGTCCTTCGGGTGGAGCACCCGTGGCTTCCTCCACTTAACCAAGGTAAAGGAGGGCTTCCTTTCTTCCCAAAGGGTACCCGGTTTTTCTCTTCTTTGGGGGTTTTAAAGACTTGGTCATGGTCTTTCCTCAATTCTAATTGTCACTCAGCACAAATCTCTGGAGAATTTTATGAAGGGAAGAGGAGAAATTTCACGTAAGTTTTGCAGCTGTGAGCAGCGGATTTGCCGTTACTGAAATACCATATGTTGGCACAATAAGTTAGCAAGAAATTGTATACATGTATGTTCCGTTTTTGTTCGAAAGGTGGGTGCCAGCTAGGGAAGGAGGATTTGGGGGTAAATATAACTCCCTTGATGTGTGTAACCAAGAGACTTACATGATATTCTTTTACCCAGAATTATTTATCAGTGGCATACTGTTTCCAGCACTGACCTAGGGTTGTGCATTTATTATTTCACTTGGTTTTCACAACAACCCTGAAATTTAGATCATTGTCCCAGTTTTAAAAACAAGAAGGCTGAAAACTAAAATAAGTAGGTGCTCTGACTACAGTCACCCAGCCAAGAAGTGGCAGATCAAGGCTTCAAAGACCAGCAATGTATGACTTTAGACCATAGTAAATTCCATCAGATCTTCCTGTTTTCTTGGGGTGGTTGTTTTTTGTTTTTTGTTTTGCTTTTTTTAATGTTTATTTTGAGAGGGACAGAGTATGCACACGTGAGTGACGGAGGGGCAGAGAGAGGGAGAGAGTCTCAAACAGGCTCCACGCTGTCAACATAGAGCCTGACGTGGCGGATCAAACTCACTAACTGTGACATTATGACCTGAGCCAAAACCAAGAGTCAGATGTTTAACTGACAGAGCCACTCAGGCACCCCTGGTTTTCCTGTTTTCTTTGCTATTGCTTTTGCCATTTAATAAAATGCTGTTTTGTGGGAAAAAAAATAATAAATAAAGCTCTTTTTTTATTTTTTTATACTTTGTTTTTGAGACAGAGAGTGACAGATCATTTAGGGGGGAAGGGGTACAGAGAGAGAGGGAGACACAGAATCCAAAACAGGCTCCAGGCTCTGAGCTGTCAGCACAGAGCCCAATGCAGGGCTTGAACCCACAGACTGTGAGATCATGACCTGAGCTGAAGCCAGACGCTTAACCAGCTGAGCCACCCAGGTGCCCTTAAATATAGCTCTTTAACCAAACATAACTTTGTTCTCATGTTAACCCTTCAATAACATGAAGATGTTAGCTCTTAAGTAACAAGAATTAAAGAGACCTTTCTCAAGGAGACCTTCATTAAATCAACAAGTGGTGTGTTAGGTACTACTTTTTAAAACTTAACTCATCAGAATAAAGTGTCTGGTGTTAGGAAGCCATTGTCCTCGATGGCACAACAGACTTGGCATATTTTGCCTGGAGTTTCTGGATCTGGGGACACTGTCCCCTTCGGGCATTCTGTGACTAGGTGGCTGTCTTCCTTCCAAGTACGGACTGCACATACTTTGCTGCTAGAGCTGGCCTGCCGTGTTTGTCCCTTGTCCCTGAGCTAAGCTAAAGCTGAAAGAACCTTACTCATTCTACAGGATACCACCACCCCCAAACCTACAATCCGAGTTTCTAAACTTCTCATGACTAGATCCCTTCCTTCTAAGTGAATTATTCTGGCAACTATATAACCTTATTCTTCTGTGACTCTCCATCCAGGATAAACCCACTTCTCAGAGGAGAGGCACAAACTCATGGGTTTTTTTTTTTACCAAATACCTAAAGTAATTTGAAATACAAGATAAGGTTATATGGTTATTTACTAAAAATATCATGGCTGGGTTTATCTGACTATCATGTCTGATTATCTCCTGGGAAAGTCATGGATGGGTTTATCAAGTCTAGGGATGGGCATTTCCGGTTCCACCCCCGTTCCAGCAGCATGCTGAGGTTAGTTTGTGATTCCGCACGTGAGACTGTCCCACAGACATGGCGGTCACTGCCTGTCAGTCTGCTCCCAGTTCTAGGGGACGCACCTTGTCTACACTTCCTGATGACAAGAGGGAGCGATGGGACAGAATTCGTGTCCTTTTCACGACTTTCCCATGGCCCCCTGCATCTTCAGGCCAGCAACAGCAAGTCTACCATCTATTTCTTAAGGCCCCAGTACTTCCTGGGTAGGGAGTGGGAGGAGGCTGGAGGAAAGCCAAGTGGAAAATAGATTTCACAGAAACACTTATAATCTTGGAGAATAAGGGAAGGCAAGAAATACAAAGGTTTGAATCAAACAGAGGGATAAATGGTCTTCATCAGTGATAGTCTCTCTGGTTCTGAGCCTTTTATTTTTTTTTTCATAATATTTTATTATCAAATTGTTTTCCATACTC